>CAUYRH010006465.1:0-72436 GCA_963574655.1 Perodicticus potto
TGTGGCGGGCGCCTGTAGTCCCAGCTACTTGGGATGCGGAGGCAGGAGACTCGCTTGAGCCTAGGAATTGGAGGTTGCTGTGAGCTGTGATGCCACAGCACTCTATCCAGGGTGACAGCTTGAGGCTCTGTCTCAAAAAAATTAATAAATAAATAAATAAATAAATAAATAAATAAAATAAAAACAAAAGATGAAGTAAAGGCAATGAATCTATGATGGATACTGCCCACCCTTCATCCAGTTTGATGCTACTTCCTACTTTTGTTCCCTAGGAAGGCAAAATTAGATCAGATGAAAGAAAAACACAGGATTAGAAGAGGAAAAGAGGCTGAGACCAAGTAAAAAGCAAAAGGAGATGCAGGCAACTGCCACAGAAGGAGCACGAAGATAGTGAAAGACACTAAGGTCATTGTCAGTGAATATTCACTGTTTTCTTCCGTTTATATGTTACGAAAAGTTGGTGGCAGCGAAGACTATGAATTATATTGATATTCTGGTGGTTACTTGTTCTAGGTTGAAATAATAGCTGACATTCTTGGGTAGCTTACTATGAACCAAGCAACAGAATCATCATTGTACGTACATAATCTCACTTAATCCTCACAGGAATCCTAAGAGATAGGTAGCTATTTGAAATGTCTGAGGATAGAAAGACTTCAGAATCAGCTATCTTTAAAATCAAAGCTCATAAACCTCTAGGTTTCTAAAACTGCAAGATTAGTGAAATTCAAATAGGCCTTTGAAATTCAGTTGCAAATTTCAATTTACTAATGATTACCAATTAATTGAATTAAGTTGAAAAGTTGAATTAAAGCACAAACTCCTAATTAGACAAATAGATTTTTGAGGGTTTTTTTGTTTTTTTGTGAGACAGAGTCTACCTCTGTCACACTGGCTGGTGTGCAATGACATCCTCATACCTCACTGCAACCTCAAATGCCTGTAGTCAAGGGATCCTCCCGCCACAGCCTCCCAAGTGCCACCACACCTGGCTATTTTTTCTATTTTTTATATAGAGATGGGGGTCTTACTCTTGCTCAGGCTGGTCTCAAGGTCCTGACATCTAGCTGTCCTCCCACTTAGGCCTCCAAGAGTGCTAGGATTCCCACGACTGATCTCAACAGAGTTAAACGTAAAGGTTATTTTGTGACTCTTCCAACATTCATTTTTCCTGATGGAGACATTTAGTGAGAATTTTAGCCTTGACAAATGTCATATGAGCATATAAATATCTAAACATATGTCTACATATGTCTTCAAATAAATGTATATTAATATCTTCACATGCATTTAGATAAATAATATAGATAAATGTGTACGGGATAAACTTACATCTAAATATATATATTTAGATGTAAAAAAAAAAGCATTTTATATCTGTTGGTCTTCAAATCATTGAATAGATTTAACGCAAGTCAAATTTTAAAAACAGTATAATGTTGAGAGAATCAAAATGCTGTAAAATTTAATGTTGATGAATAAACAAATAAAAAGTGACTATTTGCTGTCTTAGACACTAAGAAATTATAAAGCTTAAACAATTAAAACACTAGGACGTGACCAAGCAATGAAAGAAAACCCTCAGGCGGGAGCCACTGGCGTGTATACGTAGAATATACGAGAAAGAAAATGCCAGAGACCAATGGATGGACCTAAACTACTTGTTAAGAAATACAGGGAAAATAAAATATTCATGGGGAAGATGAACTTAATTTAACTGTTGCTTTGGTGAAAATATAAAGAAGAAAATATTCTTCTATTTGGAAATAGAAAATTCCAAAACTGTTGATGCAACAGCTCTGAAATACAGTCAACCTCCCTC
The DNA here is from genome assembly GCA_963574655.1 of Perodicticus potto. NCBI lineage: Eukaryota > Metazoa > Chordata > Mammalia > Primates > Lorisidae > Perodicticus > Perodicticus potto. The sequence goes on from CAUYRH010006465.1 coordinate 1,823, forward strand.
TCCCCACTTTTTAACTAATCACAAGTTGATTAAATTTTTAATCAAAAGGTGTAATTCCTTTTTCCTTTGTAACTAAATTTTTTACTAATGTACCTAATATAGAATTTGTGTAAATCTTGGACTCATTAAATAATATTGACTCTTTCCATAAGAACAGTGAGAATAGATATTACCTGATTTACTGGGTTAAGGAAAGATATTTTTTTTTTTTTTTTTTTTTTTGCCTAAATCTCCATGCCTCCTTCCTCCCTGCAGAAACTTTAACAAGGCTGGTTACTTTAATTGTGGTTTCTGAGTATTGAAAGCATATTTATAAAAGTTTGTCTCTAACTCGTTTCCATCTTTATAATTTTCTTTTTGTTTGTTGGAATGGTATGATGGAAATTCTTTAAAATTATGACACATTTCAAATATCTAGAAAAGATATTGTATGATTAATAGCCATATATCTGTTTTCTAACATAGTCTAGATTAAAAATTATTTTAGTTATTTATTTTTTATTAAATCATACCTGTGTACATTGATGCAATCAAGGGGTACAATGTGTTGGTTTTATATACAATTTGAAATATTTTCATCGACTGGTTAACATAGCTTTCTTGGCATTTTCTTAGTTATTGTGTTCGGACATTTATATTCTACATTTAGTAAGTTTCACCTGTACCCTAGATTAAAAATTATTAATCATTTTTTCTTGCTGTTGTCATATTTTATATAGTTCCTTCTAAACTTGATAGGACAATGTCTCACTTCTGGGCCGGTGTTACTACTCTGAAAGATAGTTTTGACCAGAAAGGCAAGATATGTGCTTGAGTCTTTCCCTTCAGTATCATATTTCAGAGTAAGAAACTGATGTTAAAGACATCTCTAAGAATTTATGAAGACGACCACAAAAGCAATCACAAAAATTAACAAATAGGATTTGGTTGAATTAAAAGCTTCTGCACAGCCAAGGAAACAAGCAATAGAGTGGATAGACAAGCTATAGAATTGGAGAAAAGATTTCCTTATCTGATAAAGGGTTGATAACCATAATCTATACAGCACTCAAGCAAATCAGCAAGAAAAAAAATCAAACAACCCCATAAAAAAGTGGGCAAAAAACATGAACAGAAGCTTTTTAAAGGAAAATACACTAATGGCCAATAAACACAAGAAAAAAATGCTCAACATCTCTAATCATCAGGGAAATGCAAATCAAATGAGGGATCACCTAACTCCAATAAGAATGGCTTTTATCAGAAAATCCCGAAGTAACAGATGCTGATGTGGATGGGGAGAGAAAGGAACAATTAGCTGTGTACACTGTTGATGGGACTGCAAACTAGTATAACCTCTATGGAAAGTAGTGTGGAGGTACCTCAAAGAGAATTACAAGTAAACCTTGCATTTGATCCATGAATTCCCATTGTTAGGCATTTACCCTAAGGGAAGAAAGAGTCATTTTATCAAAAAGACACGTTCACTCGAATGTTTATTGCAACACAATTCACAATCTCAAAGATGTGGAGAAAACCCAAGCGTCCATCAATACATGAGTAGATTAATAAAATATAGTATATCACAGAGTACTACTTAGACATACAAAATGGTGAACTAATACCTTTCCTAACAAGCTGGATAGAACTGGAGACCATTCCTCTTAGTGAAGTGTTGCAAGAATGGAAAAAAAAAAACCAAACCACAAGTTCTCACTATCGATTTGGAACTAATCATCAACACGCCTGTGCACAGTGGATATTAACACTCAATGGAAAGCAACCAAGTGGGCAGGGGCAGGAAGGGAGAGGTAAATTCATACCTAACAGGTCAAATGCATGCTGTATGGGCAAGGGGCACATTTACAACTTGGACTCAAACAGTGCAAAAGCAGTTCACATACCCAAAATACTTATAACTTCATACTATTCTGAAATTAAAAGACATCTCAAATAGTAGCAATAAGGGGACTTTTTTATGTTTGCTGTTTTTAAAATCATTATTATAGGCTTATATATTTTGATATTATAATTGGAAAAATCTATCACAGTTATTCTTTCTGATGTTCATATTGTTCAACTTTAACCAATAGAGGGTGACCAATCTCCCTCTGGCTTGATTATCTGTTTCTCCTGGGGTGGAAGGCATGAGTTCCTACGAAGGGGTATAGTCATAGGGAGGAGGGAATTGGGTATGACATGAAGGCTCAGAGGTGGAACGGTATCAAACATAGTCACGTTTACCAAGCAGATGGCAAGGAGAGAAAGCTGAGATTAAATCAAAGGGGAAATATGCAGCTTTATTTTGACCTGCTACTGATATTGACTATGATTTTTAATGGATACCTATAGTCATTTTGTTCTGTTCTGTTTAAGCTGCCTTGAACTTACCTTTTTAACTCACATTTCTACCTGGAAGAAGGGAGAAGAGGTAAGCACTTTCAAGAGTTTTTTGGTTTCTCAAAGTAAGATGATTAGTTGCAGATAATATTAACTATTTTCTAATAAATACTGGAATATTTTCTGAGTTTATGGCCGAGTAAATTCTAACGAAAATTACTAAACCTTTTTGTTTCTCACTAACAGTTTTATTTATGTTATGTTTCAAACTGTCTACAAAAAAAATTAGTTTTCAATACTTAGGCAGAAGGACATCAAACTCCTTGGGTCATTTGACCTATCAATTTTAGAGGAGTGAATATTTTCAGAGCAGAGAAATGTAAACCATCTACACAATTCAATTAGATTATAAGACTAAAAATTGAAGATGAAATTCCAGTTATCCAAAAGTAAAATAAAATATCAAAGTCTCCTAAACTTTCAAAGAAATACGAAGTTTAAACTAATCTGTACTGCTATTTAAATTTCCTTTATTTGTGTATCTTCTTTTATCAAGCATAGGAGATGCTGTTTGCTCTAATGATAATCTGTTCTAATAAATATTAGCAATTTTCCAATTCACCTATATGAATCTGGGATAAACTAAACCTAGGAAGAAAGGCCTTGCTTATTCCTACTAAGGTGTATATTAAAATTAAAGAAAGAAAGTCAGACCTTTATAACATTGGCCACTGTCAGATTATTATTTACCCAGTGAAGTTTTCAGAGATGTAGATTGGAATCTTGGATGAGAAGGCTCATTCATTATTAACAGCAATAGTAATTCTTTATAAAGAAGTGGGAACACATTGTATCACCACATTCTGTTCCGCACATTTATAAATAGCCTCTAAACTACAAATAATATACTCTACAGCAAATAAAACCAAACCAAACAAAAACAAAAAGTTATTTATATTTGATTTCTTGCCTTTTAAAATCCTTCCGACTTTTAAAGAATGTGTATGGGTAAAAGGATTGTTAGAGAAAAGTATATTAAGATGGATTTATGTATTTGATACGCTTCTTTTGACAAAAACAGCATAAAGGAGACGAGTAAAAGAGAAAAACCGGGAGAACCACCCGCCAAAGGTCAAACAGAGGGGGCTGCACTGTATCACTTAATTCAATAAGACCTCAATCAAGCTCACCCTTACCTTCTTATTATAGTATACTGGTGCTTCTAAGAACACTAACAGTGAGAAATAAATGAATATGGCTTCAGATGCTACAGATGAAAGTGGGAGGCCAGGTTTAATTTACTCTCAGGAAGTCTTCTTGAATTGTGTCACTTGCAGAATTTGTACTTGACTTTTGGAAACATAAAATGTTCTTGCCACTGAGAACTAATTAAGAAATCTGGCCCTCTATGGCTGAGCTCACTTTGTTCAGGTTGACTGAATGTTCAAGTTTGACTCAAGATGCTCACTTAATGTATACTGTGACCAACTATTTCAGTTGGATTAAGATAATTGCCTAACTCAATGCTATCCTGATACATTCTTCAAGAACGGCATTCAGAGCCCTTAAGCAAGACAGTTACCATATCCTCATTCCAGATTTTTAAGAAGCTTCAAGTACAAAATAAAGTTATACTTAGGAATGAACCCTAAGTAATCCCAGGGTATCACTAGCAAATAAAGAGGATGATATACTGCTTAACAATTAACAACATGGGTGAATCTCACCGACATTAGGTTAAGTGTAGGAACTCAGACAGGAACAGTGGGTACTTACGATTCTATTTATATGAGGCTCAAGAACAGGCAAATTTAATCTGTAGTGACAGAAGTCAGAACACTACCTCTGGGAAGTGGGTATTGACAGAAAAGGTTCACGAAGCAATCTTCTAAGATGATGGAAATTTTCTCTATCTTCATCAAGAGTGGCTACTTAAAATATAGCAGGTCTATAGCAATTCATTGAACTGTACACTGTGTGATGTTAGTGCATGAAAGCTATATCTCAACGAAAACAACCAAAAGAATTCTGGGAAAGTCCCTAATAATGCTTAAACTGATTTAAAAAAAAAACTTTCAGATTTTCATTCAAAGGTCCCACATAATTCTACTTTAGTAATGCTACAATATGCCTATTGCTAAGTGGGAATGAGATCTAGAGTCCATACCTAATTTGCCTTTGCTGCTATATAATTCAGCAAAAGAATTTAAGCGTAGGCTGTCTGGGCAAAGTTAGGACCCTCAAACTCCATTTTCTTACTCACTGTGTCAGGGGTATATAAGTGGAGAAATAGGGAAGCTGGAATTTCTATGAGGGCCGTGACCACAAACCTGGGCCTCAAGAAATTATTCCGTTAAAAAAAGTTGGTATTTTCTGAGCACCAGATGTTATTCCAGACCTAGAAGATACATAGGTAAACAACAAAAAAAAGGTCTGTGGTATTATATTTCTTACATTCTGAGATTAGCAAAGAGGAGGAGAGAAGTCATTCAAATAAAGATGCACAAAATATTCTCAGCTACTGGCAAGTGCTATATGGGGAGGGCCCATCTTAAATGGGGTAATCAGGGAAAGCCTCTTTGAATACAGGACATTTTGTCTGTGTCCCGAATGATGAGGCAGAGTCAGCCACGCAGAAAGCCAGGTAGACAGAACAGCAAGCCAAAGCCCCGGGGAGGGAAAAAGGAGACATGACTGCTGGACGCAGAGAAAGCCAGCATGTCCCAACTATAGAGAACGAGCGGAGAAACTGTAGGAGAAAAAATAATAGAGGGGCTTAGAGGCCAGTTTAAAGAGTATGAATTTGGTTCTAAATATAATCGTAAGCCACCAGAAGATTTTAAGGAAAGGGACAGTATGGATGGAGAAAAGTTATACTTGAGACATATTTGGAAGTACCTTTGGATTAAATGGTGGAGAAAAGAGAAAAGGGTAACTTAAAAATAACTGCTTGGTTTTAGGCTGAAGCAGCTGATGTAGGAGGAATGATGGTGCCATTCACCAAGATGAAGGAGTTTGAGGAGTTAATAAAATATGAATTCGTTTGGACAAGTGTGCACTAGCTTTAAAAGCCATATCACAAATGAACACACTTGACTTCAACAAAGGAAATGTATGATTTGATGACACTCAAAATATTATTTAGATTGAAAAACAATTTCAGACATATGCTTGAGAATGATGGACTAATTGTCTTTTCTTTGAATTTTGAGAATCAACACAGATATTTCTAACTTTACCCTGCTGTCTTAAGGCAGAAATCACTAGAAGGAGTTATTGAAAAGAGAAGATGCTTATTCATGCCATTGTTCTATCATGTATGTTAAAATATTACCAACTATTTAGAGGATTGTTAAGGATAAAGTTCTAGAGTTTTCAAAACTTGAAACTAATGTTGGTGCTACAGAATATATGTTCTCGTATACTGTTGGTAGAAGTATCTGACAACTGGCATCACATTTCCAAAAGCCAATTTGATAATGTCAAGTAAAAATTTAAATATATAGGCCCTTTGGCAAAATGTTATCACTGATATTAATTCATTTTAAAATATTTGCATTGGATGTTTATTTTAGTATTGATTTGGAAACAATTCTAATATTCATAACTAGAAGATTGATTAAGTATGTTACATGTAATGGAATAGTATACAGCTATTAAAAATAGGAAGAATCTATGTATATTGATTTAAAAGTGTATAGGTTAGTGAAAAATTAAGTTATAGCAAATATAGTGTAACTTCATTTTGATTGAAATAAACATCTGGAACAAAAGATCAAATTGTGGTTAGCTTTTGTCCATGTCTGGAATATTTTCATGATGTTTACATATTTGCAGCAATTGTATGTTATTTAGGTAATAGAAAAGAACTATGAAAATATTTTTCAAAAAAAATATTTTTCAAAGCCATCTGGTATAGAAATCAGATAAAACAAAATATGTAAAATCTAGCCTTTCAGTGTTAGGAATATGGAAGACAAAAAGTCATATGACCCAACCAAATTTTGAAAGAACTGAGGTTTTTGCTAAAAAGTGAAGATTTTTGAGTATAAGTTTGAAACTAGATTTACAAGAGATGTATGCAAAATCTGTACTTAACATTTGAATGTCTTTCCTGTCTTCTTTTTCTGAAATAATTTCCTCTGACCAGACTGTACTCTTAGCTTATGTCACAGGAATTGTAATTTTTCTCAAACATTCGATGGCATTGGAAAGGAAATTAGGTGGTTTTCTTGTTCTAATTATTTTACAAAATGTTTATAAAGATGCACCAGAAAAAGATTATATAACTTCACATGAAGGACTCATACCATCAAAATTATTTTGAAGAGAAAATGAATCATGGAAATTTCAATTCTCCCAAAGTTAATACATGCACCTCAGGCAATTCCAGTTAGAATCGCAAAAGAGCTTCTTTTAAAACTAAATTTCTTTTGGAAGGGTAGATATCTGAGAATATTAGAATTAATTATGAATAAGGAGACTAGTAAGGGGAGAGTTAACAAAACATAATAAAGCAAATGTGCCCATGATAAGAACTGGATGCATGTTATATCATAAAAATACATGTATATGTGAAAAAGTGATGTGGTTATCTCCAAATAGTGGGATTTCAGATGAGTTTAGTATTAGTTTTATCCTTTTTGAATTTTTTTTATTTTTATAGTTTTTACAGTTCTACATCATCAGTTGAAACTTGTGACAAAATTAATTACTACGAAACTCAAAAAATATCCAAATGTATTCTTTATTCAATCTTCCCTTTTGGACTTTCTTTTCTAATTCAAGTACGATTCATTTGGTTTTATTTTACTGGGAATGGAGTGAGGGTAAGGGTAGGGTATTAGAAATTAGAAAATGTGCTCACCGAGGAACAAAGGCCAGTGGATGTCCCTGGATGAGATTTAGAGAATAACATAATACGGCACTTCTAAACGTTTCCATTTCTTCTCTTCTCATTCCTATTTGAGTAACCTTTGACATTTGGAGAAACAAAAGCCCATAGTCAGTTGTGTACATCTTACTTCCCAGGGCTTTGTACAGTATTTGTCAGAGACTATTTTGTACCACTGACAGCAGTAATAGCCTCTAACCTGCCTTCCCTTCTATAAGTCCAAGACCAGACAACAGCATGCAGGGACAGGGAGTCTTGTCTTGGCCATTTTATATTGAAGATTCATCGTCCTTGTTGTATTTTAGATTTACAGCCCCACTCCCCACCCCAGTGTCATCTGCAAGCTGAAATCTGAACAGACACCGTCTACCCTGCTTAGTTGCTTATAAAGACTAGTTGTAATTAGGCACAACGTGGGCTACAATGTAAGCCTGTGTTACTAATAGCAAGTAGGACGTACAGCTTTGAGAGACAAGAAGTGCCCTTTATTCTCATTTATGTTACCGGAAAAATAGACATACATAGAACCAGTGCCATACTAAGTTTTTTAAGGCAATAAAAGTGTTTTGCATTCCTAGACATCCTACGACTTTCAGTCTTACAAAATGTGCCATCTATTTTCTTTCTTTTTCCCTCAAGTCTTTCTGCATCACACATTTAGCCTGGCTCTTTCCCTTGTCTAGAGGCCAGGGAGGGTTCCCAGCATATGCTTATGCAAGAAGAGGGATGTTTGCCTTCTTTCCAACCTTGCCCCCGCACTCTCCTCGTCATGCACAGCTGAGAAACAGATACGCTATACAGATCCTCCAGAAGCTCCTGTGTGCAAATTCCAGAGGAATTTAGAGTTCTAGGGGGTGTTGCAAAAACACACAGAACTGAGACATGTTTCTGGGGCAAATTCCTCTGTGACCCACTGGCCTCTCCCCACTGCAGTACAGAGAAGCAGCTAGGACTATGCCCAAGAATCACCGAGGCACTTGGTGATCCAGGACACAGCTGGAATTTGTCTTGGCATGGTATGCATTTATCGAGTCCCCACTGCATGCAAGGCTCTTGACTAGTGATGATGAATAAGGCCAAGTCCTTAATCAGAAAGGGATGGTTTTCTATCAGGATAGTCAGATAAATGATAAAAGAACAAGACTTGATAATTACTGTAATAGAAATATAATCAGGGCTGGGCCTGGTGGCTCAGGCCTATAATCCTACCACTTTGGGAGGGTGAGGCAGGAGGATCGTTTGAGGCCAGGAGTTCAAGACGAGAATGAGCAACGTAGCAAGACCTTATCTCTATAAAAAAAAAAATAATAATGATGATGATGATGATTTTAAAAAATGGAAGTGTAATCAAAGTTTGATGAAGTATAGGGAAGAGTTGTTTTAGTTATTCTCCCAGGACAGAAAGTCAAGGAGAAAGGGAGTGGGTCTCAAAATACAGAAGTTTATATAGCGGGAAAATGGAGCCAAAGGGGAGGTGTCTAAACCGCAAAAACTTCACGCACAAAGACAAGAAGCATGAGAGGGCATGGCCTGGCTGCGGAGCGAGTAGTTCTGTGTCAGTAAGGTGCGGGGAAAATAGGGGCAGTGCCTGGAATTGTAGACAGAGACGGGTACCGGGTTGTGAGCAGTCTCCTCATCTTGTTAAAGAGCTATCATAAGCTGTTTAAGGAACAGAGCTCAGCAGAATTTTAGAAATGAAAGTATGACCTCAATGGCAGAGACCAAATCTGCATGACAATGGTGGTGGAGCATTGAGTTATTGGTAGATATTGGGGTCAGAGATAATAGTTTAGGAGACAGCAGATTTCTCTCAGGTAGAAATGGTAGAAGACCAAATTAACTTTTGATAAAGATTATGGAAAGAATGTGGAAAATATCTATTAACAGAATTGCTTTAACTTGGCAGCTGACTAATTATGCAAGGGTAATTAAAAAGAGGTGAAGTTTTTGGCATTTTGCATTATAATCGCTGTGAATAGTTTTGGAGAATTGCATCCCAGGTTTGAAAATAGCAAGTCCAATTTCCAATTCCTCACTAAGAGGCCTCCAAGCAGGTCTGAGCGTCCACTTCCGGGACTGCTTGAAATCAAGATTCAGAAGATACGCTATCCAGAAATAAGGCATAAACTTTACTGTCACATGTCATGACAGGAACAGGGACAGGAAGACAACAAGAACACCCAAATAAATGTAGAGTTCTGACAAATGAAATTCTCCATCTAACCAACATGTTAAACCAACCAACCAACCAAATCAAACAAAAGTCCATCCCTTATTTCCTGATTTCTTTATACTTCCATAGTCCAAAGGCGTCTAAGTGAGACTATATACTAGATTAAATAATGGTTATAGAGATTCCTACCAGAAGGACAATGTTAGCTTACAGCTATTATATCTCGTAAAAGCAAGCATGTTCTTTAGGAAGGTGTTTAAATTTTTTTCTATGTGAAGTCACAAGAGTCTGCCCCTTTTTTTCATTTTCATCTGCTGCCTTGCTGCTGCCTGTCGTTTTCACTATGGAGGTTTATCTTGGATAAATTGGTGTGAGTTGTAGTGGATAGTGTGCTTACTAGATAAGTGAAGAATACTTAAGACTAGAATTTTACCCTGGAGAACAGGCAGGCTGTGGGCCACTGTCCCTTTTCCTCATCTCTGTACAACTAGAAGAACAAAAGAGATAAGTTTGGAGAACACTCAAGGAACTAAAAGTGGACCTACCGTTTGATCCTGCAATCCCTCAGATGATCAAAAATCATTTTACAACAAAGACATTTGCACCAGAATGTTTATGCAGCCCAATTCATAATTGCCAAGTCATGGAAACAACCCAAGTGCCCATCCACTTATGAATGGATTAACAAATTGTGGCATATGTACACCATGGAATACTAGGTAGCCATAAAAAAGATGGAGACTTCACATCTTTTATGTTTACCCGGATGGAGCTGGAACATATTGTTCTGAGTAAAGTATCTCAAGAATGGAAACAAAAGTATCCAATGTATTCAATGCTACTATGAAATCAGTATATAATCAGTATATAATCACCTATACATTCATAGGAATGGTAACACATAACTATAGTCCAGAAAGAAGGAGGGAAGAGGAAAGAGAGGGAAGGGGAGGGGGGTGGTCGGGAGGAGGGAGGGCCTTGGGGGGATCCAACCCAATGTGCATAATGCAATGATACATTTCTATACTATTAAGAATAAAGTATGAATGTTTTTGCCACAACAAATAAGGAAGCAAGGAGACAGTTATGTTAATCAGTTATATGTAAGCATTCCACTTTGTATATCAAATCAGCACATTGTACCCCATAAATGCATTAATGTATACAGTTATGATTTAATAAAGAATTAATTCTAAAAAAGGAACAAAAGGGACAATTTAAACTCCAGACCTCATACAAACCCAACTGTGCCACTTACTGCATTTGTGACTTTGAACGAGTCCCTCCATCTCTTTGTAGCTCAGTTTCTTCACCTTCAAAAAGGGATAGTAACAGTATTCAATTGTATAGTTATTATGTAGATTAAATGAGTTAACTTGTGCTATCTGACACATATGAAGTCCCATGTAACAGCTGTTGTCATTGTGACTATTACCGGCATTGCTGTTTGGTCTCAACTTCTCCCCCTAAAATGGGGAAGATCCATTGCATTCAAACACACCGTGAGGCTTGACTGAGTAGAAATCATTGAAGAATAAATTATTAGCAATTTTTTTAAAAGGTGCCCTCCTCCCAGTTTTTAATTCCATCCAATGGGGACTCACATTTGTCTAAATACACCTTGGTCCTACTGTCCTAGGAAACAAAAACTCAACAAACAGAAAAACGCTTTAAAGTTGCTACCAGCCCTTATTCCATTTTAGTGTCTCTCAATTACTCTTAACTTCATTATGTAACCTTGTAATTATTCCATATGTTTACACAGAGGAAATACCTTTAAAACACATAAAAGGATATCAGATTTTGATTTCTGTAACTGAGGAAAAAGTGTCCTGACCTGTTTAAAAAGAATTACTTTTCTATGCTAAAATGAAAACTCTGAAACTAGCGAGAATTGTGCCAGGTAGCTGGACGTATCACTGTGACAGTAAGGACGTCTCTTCTTTGTGTGTAAACTTCACCTTGTTTCACAGTTTCCAAACTCTATGCACTAGAAAAGGACAGTAACAGAAACTCTTTGTGAAGTCAAACTTATACTGCTGTTGGTTGATTTTGTACATAGTATATTTTTTTCACCCAGAGTTCCCTGCCGTTTTATGCCAAGGAAATGAAGATGTTTGGAGCCTGCTGAAGAATTACAAATGCTTGAAGCACCAGGAGCAAACCCCTGAGGTCACGGCAGAGACCCAGGCATTCCGTGTTCCACTCCCCGCCTTACCAAGGGCGTGCTGAGTGCCCCTGGGCAAGTCGCTGGCCTCACTTTGCCTCCCTGAGCTGGTCTTTCCCTTCTGCTACAGAGGGGATATTCGTGCTCAGCTCCCTCCTGGGAGCGGGTGCGGGTCAAGGGGATCGAGTAATTAGAAACTGAGAGTCTCTTCCCATGTAATCCTTTAGGAAATGAGAATTTAACCAAATGATTCTTAGATGTGCTGAAAGTAAAAAACAAAAATTAGACGGAGAGCTCCACAGAACAAAAGGTAGTTGTCAGCCTGTCAGACTGGTAGAGGCCACCTCTTCATTTCACCTAAGCAGAGAAAAAAGTTATTCAAGCACACGTTGTTTTCGAATGAAATTCCACTGGTTTTTTTCTTTCCTCTGTCTTTTTCTTTCTCACTCACACACAAACACAATGTACACACAAACGCACACATACACACACACAAGATGATACCCTTTCACTCATTTTTTATTTTAAAGTACTTCGCTTATGTGGTCTCAAAATAGAAACCTTTCAAATAAAAGCATCAGCTTTAAAACAGTGTTTGAAACAATTAGGTTACAAATTCTGGCGCCCTTTAATGTGGCTGCAATTCTATAACTATCTGTGCATTCCACGTATGGCCCTATTAAATGTACCAGGCGCCAATGTTGCCGGCTGTCAAGAAGCAAAATGAAAAATAGTTTTAATAGCTGCTCTTTGACCTGTTTTATATTTTATGTCAATTATAACAGCACACAACCATGCATAATTATGAAGCATAGATGCATTAAAATGTACACATAATTTGTGTTCTTATGGCAACCATTGCATTAGGCTCTGGAAAACAAACCTATTGTTATAAGTCATTTACACATTAATATATTAGTATTAAATATCGAAGACAGATTTGTCTATCCATCTGTTTTGAGTCATTGTAAGTAAATATATCTTTTTGGAGGGGTGGACAGAATCTCTACATAAATGCACTGTAGGTGCCATCTGCACCCTATATTATAATACAGAGTTTAGCACCAGCGTGCATAGCAACTCCAGCAAAGACAGCGCCATGTGATTGTCATTTGAATGTCATTTTTTAAAAATGATCTGGTATATGGACAGAAGGAGGAATTTTTTTTTTCTGGCACTGCCATGAAAATTCCTTCATTTGACTATCCTGTGGTTGTTGGATTTCTTTCTTAAAAGCTTACATTTTCCCAAGAATAAAAGGAAAATGATGATTTTAATGCTGGGTAAATGAACAAAAAAAGTGTGTTTTCTTCATAGGAAAATTACTAAAATCACCAGAGAAAGATCACCTTAGAATATCTGATAATCATAATAGTGACCCTAAGAAATAAGTAACAAACCCAGAAAATGACCTCTCCACGCCACAGAGGAAGAAACTTACGGACTTTTTTTCTAGATGACAAAACAGAGTTATCAAGAACAATCAGATTAACTTCAGATTAACTTCAATGTTAACTTTCCAGTATTCTCATATTTTGTGGAAAGTGAGGTTGCTGGGGTGGAGGGTACAGAAGTGTGATGTCAAGATGGACATAGAAATCAGATTTTCTACCTCTGAATTTTTTCATGTAATGCCTTGGTGGTCATAAATTTGGCAGAAACAAGACTCCACTATCCTGTCAAATTTGGACCCTATTTCTCAACCTCTGAACAATCGCTTTAAACATCTATCTGACCTTACTTCCTCTCAAAGCACATATGTGGACTTTAAAAGAATTAAAATCAGAAGCAGAGAGTACATGGTCATTACCAGAGGATGGGGGATGGAAAATGGGAGATGTTGGTCAAAGGGTACAAAGTTGTAGTTACAAAGAATACATCAGAATTAAAGGTGATCATATGTTAATTGGCTTGATTAAATTATTCCATACTGTATAGCATAACATCACCATGAATTTCATAACTATATGTGATTGTAATTTGTAAAAAAATTTTAAAAAGAGTAAAAGAATTAAGTAAACACTTTGGCAAAGCAAAAAAAATCAAAGTATGTATGAGGTTAAGGAATGGAAGATGGAGCTAATAATAAACTGTTTTTCTGAAGTTATGACTATAAGTGATGACTAAATTTCTACTGCATTCACTTCGAGTGATCACATTGCTTTTTTAAAGTGACTATGAAAAATAATTTTAAGAGACATTTCTGAAATTTTAGCTAAGGTGTTTCACTTTTCTGTTTCTTTTGTTAGATGTCACTAAATATTGATGTTAAGAATTTTTATTCTAGGCTTGGCGCCTGTGGCTCAATGGGCTAAGGCGCCAGCCATGTACACCTGAGCTGGCGGGTTCAAATCCAACCTGGCCCCGCCAAACAACAATGGTGGTTGCAACCTAAAAATGGCAGGCGCCTGTAGTCCCAGCTACTTGGGAGGCAGAGGCAGGAGACTCGCTTGAGCCCAGGAATTGGAGGTTCCTGTGAGCTATGATGCCACAGCACTCTATCCAGGGTGACAGCTTTAGGCTCTGTCTCAAAAAAAAAAAAAAAAAAGAATTTTTATTCTATTTCCACATCACCGGACTTAGTATTCCAGGGGCACTTCTAGGATGATTTCAATCTATGGTGACGACTTAATTCATCCATGTCTTTAACACTTTACAGGTGTTACATCCATTGCCAAGGTATCACCCAGAGTTTTTAAAATGTTAATTTGTTTCCATTCTGAAAAGTTTCTCTAAGATGTATAAAATACTCGCCTCTAAATGCAGTATCTCTGTCTTTAAATAATCATGTAAAATTTAAAGTGTTTGGAAGAGAACTGGAAATATCTGGCTTGATATACTTTAAAAAAAAAAAAAACTTGTGGCTCTAGAGAAAAAAAAATTGCTCCACTAATATAAGTGGTTCCTATTACCCACGATTAGCCACATACAGGGATTTAATTTTCTGTAGAGAAAGGGGTAATGATGAAAGAAATAGAAACAAGAGAGGAATAAGTAGACTGATGAGGAAGGACAAGAATACTAACCTGAGCAATTGAAGAGAAAGAATGAAAAAGATTTCAGTGACTCTCAATCTCAAATTTCTGGAAAAAACAGTGGGTGCGTAAACACACTGGAATTCATGCCACTGACTCAACACCGGAAAACATCAGGTGGCTCTGGAGGGTCGTGGGGTCCCACTGTGTCTTGTAGGCCACTTTAAGGGTTGAGAATGGATGGGGTAGAAGGGCTGCTCCCTCTGGGAAGTGTTGGGCCCCACCTAATTTAAAATCATATGCTTTTCAAATTGCACATGGTAAAAGATCACCCATTTAGAAACAAACAAACAAAAAAGACAAATAGCTGGTTCCTCACAGGGCAAATTGCTGAATATTGTCTACAGAATGGAAATAATATAGTCAATCCTAGATGATTTACTCCTTATTTTTAGCTCTATTTCCTCAAAACCATTTTACACACAAACATTTGACAACTAGATCAGTGATTGATGGTGTTTTCAAGATTTTTAAAAATTATTATTATTATTATTGATTCACTTTACCCATTTTTAAGTCTTACAGGAATGGTTCTCCTTTGCCTTCTAGTATGTCTGTGTGTGTTGTGTGCTGATAGGACAATACAGTCCACTGACTTCCAAGTCTGCTTCATTTTTCTACACTTACTTAATTATCCAACCCAACTAAAATTAGCTTTTCAAAATAGCATTCTTTCACATACCAGTTAAAAAACTAGCTACAAAGAAACTTCTATACATTTTGGTGAATAATACCCCATGCCACACTGTTTAAAGTGGTGGAATCTTTTTAGAACTGTATTTCAAAAGCTTAGATTTTCCCCTTCCATTGGTCTTAATGTAAGTCCCTTTTCCTTAGTGACCCAAACAAGTTTTCCTCCTATGTCGCTAACTCTACCTCATTTCCCAAGAAATGAGACAAAGGAATTTGAGTTGAAGATATAGATCCCTTGTCTATCACAAATGCCAACCCAAATATTGCTTTGTTAAGCTCTGCTTGGTTTCCTTGGCCTTCTAAGAAATTTCTTTAGTGAGAAAATTTTATCTCAAAAATTTTATTAATTGACATATCGGTTAAGAAAACACCAACTAGACTTATCCATTCAATATTGACTCATCCATTGATCCATTTGATCTTGCCAGGGCTAATAGGCAACACTTATACTTTTGGCAGAAATTACTGTCTTCGGACCCTCTCTGGCTTGTTCTGGATATTATAAGCCATTCAACATTCATGACAATGATTCTGAGCTCCATATGTGGGGAAGTATAGCTAACAATATGTGTAGCATTAAATTTTAGGCTGGGACCGGGGCCCCTATCAAATGGACCGGACTAATCTTCAAGAATACAGCATGCAATAGTACCTCTAAGTACTTCAAACTTGGAGATAGAAGGCTGTGTGGCACTATAATGGATATCCTAATTTAATTGAAAAAAAATTGTTTTACAATACCAAATTAGAGTGAAAGTAACAATAAGTAAGATTTGGGGAAAAGAAGTATTTCATTCTCTCATAAAATATTTTTCAAAAATTACATGAATCTTCCAGATAATTTTTTTTATTTGGTAAACAGAAAACTTTAGTAAAACAGTATGTTATTCAGCTTCCCAATGATTTTAACTTTCATCATTGAAATAATGCATACCTTAGTAAATAGATTTTGAATGGCATAAGCAAGTCCCTATACATTTTAAAGTTTATTTAAAGGAAGTCTGGATGTTCTTATAAAGTATGCAGTTGGATCTGGTGATAGATTTTTAATGACATTATTTACTTGTCCAAAAACATAAACATTGAAGTTATTCTTTTAGGGAAATCTGCCTACTTAGTCCTCAAGCAGAAACATCCTGGAGGGTATTTTGTTTTCAAAGATACTGCAGCCAAAATATTTGAGTGCCACTAGGTGTCAAAGCTGTTTTGAAACAAAATATTAACATCCTAAAAAATTACTGAGCTTTATATTAACAAGGAGTTCCACTTAGCTAGCTGCCTATCTTAAAGAAGAAAAATACAAGCTCAAGTTGACTTTAGAAATAGCTCTCTGGTTAGGAGGTTTTGTGATTTTCCAAAGATTGAACTTCCCAGGGTTAGTAAAAGAATAATAAGGCCCCCACTAAACAGTGATAACCAGAAAAGGAAAAAGACTTACATAAAATCTCTGCATTTCTGAAGCACTAATGAATGATAAAGAAAACATGGCAAGCCTTGCCTTCCATAGACATCAAAATCAGGTTACTCCAACTACGCACAGTGATAATGACACCAAACTGAGTGTACGTATTTGTCATGGGGCCTATTTTGTAAGAATGAAAAGAACTTACTCATTTCACTTTGAACCTTCTTTTGGGTGTGAACAAAAAATCAGACTGATGAAAGCTCAACACTTGGTCCTATACCAGCCGACCGCTCAAGAAAAAAGCACTAGGTGTTGCGAGGTCAGACCAGGTTTGGGCCAATCAGCGGCAGAGAGGTTGATCTTTAAAGGTATAACCCGGCATTGAGGAGTTGCTGTGACAGTTTATAGGAAGAGATTTCATTCTTCTTTAACTTGGTGGCTGGCCTCAAGCTACTCTGGGAGTCCTTTCCCCCTAATCCATACTGTTCAATTGTCATGAAAGCTTGTAAACAGGAGCCTCCATCAGTTACCTCAGAGTGGTTTGAACAAACTAACATCATAACAAGAGTGTTTATGGAAAAATGCTTAAGCACTGAAGCAGAAAGGGCTTAGCACTGATCAGACCTCTCTTCCACCTTTATTCTTCACTGTTCACATTGAAATGCAAATATCAGCGCAGGGTTTCCACTGGCGTGCCACTCACAAATTGAAAAGCAGTTTTTATCTATGCAAATGTAAGCATGGTAATTGAAGTTAATCAATCAATGCTAGCTTTCACTAAAACCTTGAACATGATTGAATAAAGTAATTATCATTCAGCAGAAAATGATGAAGTTGTAGACAGCATGAACCTTATTAAAGGAGGATTTTGAGTCACAATGGCTTAATTTAGCTAACAGCCCAGCCTTAGCCCAAGCAACATACTACTCTTGCTGCTTAGAATTGTTTTGCGATTAAAAAACAACAATGAAAATAATAATGGGGGTGGGGAAAGGTAGAGGTAAAAGTAGGGTAGGGGCTTTTTTCTTATTATTTTTATAGTGCTTAGATTAATAAAAAGTACTTTGTCATGCTGCAAGAGAGAAGCCACAACTAACATCTTAAAAAAATAAATAAATAAATCAGTGAACAAAGGTTGCGATGACATTTTTGATATACCCAAACCCCAAACAGGCTTTTCATGCTTGTGCTTTATTTTTAACATAAATAGATGAAATAAAGTGAGAATATTGGAAGTTTTAGTAAAATAAACACAAAATTAGAAAAATATTTCCATGTACAAAATTAACCTATTTAGATTTCACAAATCAAATGCTGATCTCTTACAAGCATGATGTCCAAGCATCATGTGAATATTTCTTATTGGTTTAGAGGAGTTTCAGCAACAAAATGTGTGCTGCATTGTACACAGCCTTTCAAATATTTCATTTTTTCCAGAGTGCCATGTATTCAATTACTTGTTTTGATTTATAAAAACAGCCCACCAGAAGGTGTTTTAATATTAATTTTAGGCTATTTTTTCCCAGTCTCTAATTCTTATCTAGTTTCACTTATGAATTTAAATGTTTGTGAAGCTTTAAAAACAAAATTATTTTATTTAAGGCAGAGTTTTAGACTAATAAAAAAAATCATTTCAGGTAGCATAAGGGAAATAATCCATCTCTGGAAAATGTAATCAACAGTTAGCGTGCTACGTAACGCAAACTGATTATGAAAAGAGGCTCCATTTAGCTTTTTCCAATGTATTTGTGAAAAACAAGGTTAACTAGCAATATTTAGATTAGCGTAGCCCAGCAGGATATAGTGACTCTTAAGAACCTACAGTAATTCTATTGGATTCAATTAGATTGAAAAAATTAAAGGTCTGTAATCCCACTAATATTATTGTACACCCTTAGGGAAGTAACTCCCTCCCCCAACTCCATTTTGGTTGATGCATTTTGCTTTTAGTGTATTTTGAATAACAATTTGTTGGATTAACACTGCATTCCTAACTGGATGGCAAAAAATGCCTTTTTTAAATTTTTTAATATATAATGCTAGGTATTTTTCTCAAACACACAATATCTCCATATATCCAAATTCCTCCTCAGTAAGTTTATCTACCATCGTCTGTATCATTAATAAATAAGTAGGTGACAAAAAGTCTCTAAGTCCAAATAAGTATTGACTGGATTATAGTAAATAAAAAGTTAGGGGTTGTGTTTTTTTTTAGTACATGTTTTCTCTGAATATAATTGTCCTGTCTCCTACTATTTAAGTAAAAGCCATGTCCATATTTGTTATCTTCTATTCCATCCACAATGCACTTAAGTATCAGGGCTACTGTGGCAAAGTGATATTAGAATGCTATATAAAAATTACAAAATAGAATCAAACTGTCATTTTTATTTGGACATTAAAGATACAAAATTGATTATTTACCTCAAATGCACTAACAGCAGCAAATTGGTCCTTTCCAATCTTTTATGATTATATCTAACTGTGACATAAGTTCATACTTCTCACTTTCTTATTTCTACTTAGGTAGCAGAAAGAAACTGAAACTAAAAGCAACCCAAAGAAGACTATCAGGTAGGGTGATACTGACTTTATTCCTGGCCCTACATTTTCCACAACAGCAGGGCCTGATATATCCTATACTAAAAAGAAGAAAAATCTTTTAAGCAATCATGGGAATCAATTGCCTGTATTTTTCCAAAAGATCCAAAGTATAAAGAATATTTGTTTTATTATGCTTAGGATTCATATAGTGTAATAAGAGCAGCAGTAAATAATCTACCATCATAATATATACACTTCAGGGAAGCCTGATTTATGATGAAATGATTTTGAGACTTCTGGGGAAGGAGGATTATTTTAAGAGGGAACATTCTAAACAGTTGCCTTGGTGCATGTGTGCACACGTGTGTGTGTGTGTATTTCAACAAACATAATTCTATGCTTTGGTCCTCATTTGTCTCAATGCACTATTTGCAAAACTGTAGAGGACCAAATAACTGGATAGCTAAGAAGCTAAGAAGCTATGAATTATTACGGCTACTGTTTCTCTAACCGCTGAAAGCATGGAGAGAATAGGAAGTTTTGTTAAGGAACAGTTTTCTCCTTGCTACCTAGCAAATCAAAGGAAGCTCTGAAAGCCCAAATGCTTGCAAATTAGAATCCATTTGAAGCAAGTCAACACTTTGTATTTTTGTTCCAAGATGTGTTGCACTCCCAAGCTTTCTCTGCTGAAGGTTTTCTATTAATTGAGCTCTCAGTCCAATAGTGGGCTCTCTGACTCTAGCCTTCACTTGTCTACCATAGCTGTGATGGTTAAAAGCTTCTCCGGTTTGTCACAGAGTTTAATATGCACCCTACATAATTATGCAGGATTCACTGTGCTATCAAACTGCAATTCAAATTAGTTCAGGATTAAAGGCACAGAACAGTACTGCTTCCTTAATTGCATTGTACTGTGCTGATCACATTCAAATACCCATTACTCATTCCCTCTGTGGAGCAATAAGTCAGGGGGATTAATATTCAGGCAGGTGACAGGGCCAAGCCATTAAAAGGCAGTTATGCAGAAAGCATGGCTGGTTTTATTCACGTTAATGAAATCAGTGAAATGAAACTGTAATAGATTTATCAAAGCTCAGATGGATTTGCTGTAAATCAGTTTGATTCAAGCAATCAAACTGGACAATAGAGATAGTTTTCAGCTCTAGCAATGGGTGTCAGAAAGCAGCATGTGAAAAGTGCTGATATTCTTCATGTATGGATTTGATACCCACCTCGTGCACGGGCCTATTCCCAAACCACTGCTGCTAATTTTTTTGTCTTTTGAACTAGGTGCCAGTGGCTGATAAAACATACAGCATATCATCTTAATACAGCACTTACACTGTTTTTATTCTTCATTTTTAAGTCCCCCAGAACATCAATTCTTTCCACTTGCTGGCAGAGAAAAAAAAAAAGGAAAAGTTCGATAGAGCACAAATTAGCATCGCTATTCCTCTGCTGCTCAGAACAGGAATGCAACTTTGGCCAGGGTGACGCTGCACAATTAGCACAGATGTCTCCTACACCAACAGGGGTGCAAAGGGAAAAATGGTCAGATCATAGTTTCCTGGGGTGATGTGTGGTGCAGAAAGAAGCCCTGAGAAGCTGAAAATTTACTTTTGTTCTGGGTCTAATGAAATAATTTGGTATCCATTAGAGGGCAGCATAAGAACAAAAACTAAGCCCAGCAAGGGAGGTATCCCCTGCAGATAGACAAGCACCTTTCCTGAGGTAAACTTTTTCGAGGCAGTAATATTTTCCAAGCATAAAGCCAATGAATGGGGAAAGCTACGTAAAGAAGAACATGGGAGCAAATCCTACTGTTAAAGAGAAATGACACCAGGAACAGCACACACCGCTTTGGCTTTAGGGAGTAGTCCATGCAGTAACTCCCTCCACAGTGCACCCTTCTTTTCAGGATTAAAGTAGAAATGCTTCTATCTTGAGCTTAATGATCTCATGAGCATTTTGTAGATGGCATTTCTGATAGACTTGCCATGAATTATGAAATAGTGATCAGGTTTTTGTTTTCATGAAAAGTGCACCGTTTATTTTAGGTTCTACTAAAACTACTCTAATTGGTCTAATTTTTATTTATTGGAAACAAATTGTTCAAGAACTAAAGCCAGTTTTTAATGATCCAAAACAGAAATAAATGTTCTAGTCTATTAGCATCCTATATGGAATAAATCAATATTAAAGCTAATTAACCCTTTTCAAAGGCATTTTGTCCCAGGTTTTTATTTAATGGTTCAGTGCTGCTTCAAGCATAGATCAAGTTGGATAAGCTCCATTTAAAAAATGGCCCATTTTGAAAACAGTTTAGCAGCTCACTATGACGAATATGTTTATCAGAATAAACCTGACTTTCTCATATGTATAAACAACATATGACCATGGTTCCTTAAAGGATCTGACAATAAAATAGAGATAAAGCGCAATAGCCAACCTGTCCATTTAGTGACATTTCATTCATTCATTGCTTTTAAAACATTTATTTTTAGAAATATTTTCAGATTTTTACTTTGGGGAATACTAATGAAGGTTGGGGAAGGATCCCTATCTAAGTTATTTCATTCTGGGTTGTATGTGAAATGCGAACTTATAATTTGTTCTTTTTGGAAGAAATCATGATTTTTTAATAGTGTTCAAACACACAGTGCAAAGCACACACCTTTCAGGAAATAAATGACTACTTTGACATATGAAACCCAATGAAAATTATATACATTATTTAAGGAATTTGACCCTTTCCCCTTTTGCTATACTAGCAAATCACAGAATACAGTTTACTTTCCAGCTATTTTTGACTTATAAAATAGATGATATGTTTTGTACATGAATTAAATTCTTTACAGTACCAGAGGAATTAATTTGTTATGTTATGAAATTTTGATTAGCCTGCTGTAAAATCTGAATTGTTTACCGTTGAGTGTCTGGTTCTGATTCTTACAGTCTTTCCAAACAGATAATGAAATGAACTGAAATGGGGGGGCAGAGTAATTTATGAAAACATGGTACACCATAATTTTGCCATTTTTCTGCAATAAGGATGGCAAATGATTCATGGGATAAAATGAAATATTTCTCACTGTCATTTCAATGGATCCAAGATTTACAGCTTCTTAACTTAGATAGGAAAAACTCCATACACATAAAAATGAAATGTAATTCAATTAATGATGAAGATGGAAAAAATTGAAGCAGAGGTAAGAAAAGCTAACAAGCAACAAATTAAAAGGGAGGAAAAAGGGAATGTTTACTCTAAAACTCTGGAGGGAGGAGGTAGTGCAGAGGATATATATCTCATGCTTAAAAGTAGGCATTGTGTCCAGATTAAAGAACAGTGATATGTTTAGTTGAGCTCATTACATTTACATCACTTAGACAAACAATAAGGCATCTTTTAAAGTAAAATCAGATATGCCTAAATTGGATTTAAAAATGAAAAGTTTAGACCCAGGTTTACAGTATAAGGATAAAACAAAACCAAACAAAATTCTGTGATTTTGAAAAACCAGCTTCCAATTCAAGATTTTTCTTAACCAAAACTATTCTTTTATAGGCTCTAGGGCCAAAAGAATATGTATACACGGGCTATCTGGAAAGTATCCAGACACGTTATGTATATCTCGATTTTCCATAGTATGTAGCTGGATAATTTCTGGACAGCCTATACATATTATGCTTCCCAACTCCTGACACAGTGGTGGGCGAGCAGCAGCCAATGAAAGAGAAAGTGAATCCGAGCTCTACAGAAACCACTCTACCTAGAAAATGAGAGCAGGGATGCTCTGCTTAATCACAGGACAGTGGACTTAAATGGCTTGGAAGCTGGTAAAACCAGCTGTACTAAGAGCTATGCTCTGATCTCTAAGCTGAGTCCTGTGAGATTTAGTGTTCCTATCTCTTTGACTAAAATCGACAACTATAGGACACATACCTTAACCTCCCCTGTTCCAAGCAACTCCAAAATACAGTTGACAGGGAACTGATGATAGATTGTACTGAGCAATCCAATCCAATGCCAAATGTGGAGAACAAAGATGGTCCTGATCATTCTGCCTAGACAGTATTTTGCTTAGATCACATGAATCTTCTTACTCTTAACCAGATAGCTAACAAAATATAAAACTATCTATTGATTTTTGTAAAGGGCCCAGTACCTGTTTAGCACAGGAATGTAGGACTATCTCTGGTGGCATCGAGGCTCACGCACACCATATTTGGCTTGCATTTCCCAAGTTCGGTAGCTAATTAGAGACCTAAAGTACGAAGTACATGCAACAAAAGGCTCATCACTTCTGCCTCCTGCACAACATGTTTTTTATCATGAGGGTGCCAGATCCATTTAAAATTGTTGTTGTTTCCTTCCTTCGTAAGTCAGATGTTATCAGGGAAACCTGATAGCTGATGATATATCACTGATAAAAGGCTGCAAACTATTGATGCTCGCATCATATTTCCCTTTTGTGTCAATGATCATAGATTTTGTACATTCAAAAAAACTGGAGGCAATATTTTGACAAATTTTATGTTGACAAATTTTCAAGTCCTATCAAATTTGTCAACTAGTTCAATTAAAGATGTTTTAAGCAGCTACGTGTTTTTTCCAGGCACTGAACAAACAGTTCATTATTCCAAGTGTGTCTGGAAGCCATTGCTTTAGTGCATTCTGTACAATTTCAAAGGCCCTTCAGGAGCTCACACGCGCCTTTGAGCACGCAGAAGCAGGAGGCAGCACATCTAAACCACAAATGGAGAATCCACTCCATAGACACGTGTAAATTAAAACCTATAAAATAACATGGGCATTATAAAATTTGTGTTAAAACTGATAACAGCTTTACTGATTTACTGACAATGAAAATAGATAGCATTTTTTTCTACCAGAGCATTTATCAACACTTGGCAACCCTGCACTAACTTGACATGTAAGATGATCAAAATGGATTATGTAATCTTTCCCATTCATTTCTATTGATTTTAGTTATGATAAAATTCATCAGTGTGCCTGGGAACATTTAGGCCAAAAGGCTCTGGCTGATAAAAATAAAAAAACGTGAGGGAGAGAGAGAAAGGAAGAAAGGAATTCAACTGAGTTGTAACAAGATGAATGTAATTTTAGAATAGGATTGCACAAATACAGAAGCCCCATGCCCTAAAGGCTGTAGCAACAAATTAATACAAATAACTCCGGCGGTCTCATAAAATTACATCTATGTAGATACTTCACTTTTGTGTCACTAAAACATAGTTTGTGAAAATATTTTCAAACTTTTTTTAAAATCTTCAACAGTAATCAAAGTTATTTGTCTGACTGCAAGTAACATCAAAATGCCAGCAAATGGACCATTTTAATCAGTTTTATTGATTCATGCTTCCAGTTCTTATTCAGTTAAAAACAAGGCACATTAAATACATCCTCTTATTGCTCTATAAATGCATGCAGCTCATTCTGTATATCAAAAGTAATAAATAATGGCGATAAAACACCAAGACAGTTATAAAAATGACAACCCAGCCTCAAACACAGTATTTAACAGTCCAATCTAGAACAATAACCCAACACAAAACATAAAAGTGTCACATATGAAAACATGCAGTGTGTGTATCCACACCAGCACTGGGCTTATATTGGATATTTTTAAAAACATAGTAGGGCTTTTATATTCGCTAAACGAGGTTGACATAATGCAAAACAGTGCAAGTTATAGCATCTTTGACTTCAATATTACATTCATACACTAAAATCATTACAGATACACAAAAAAGAAAGAAAGATCAACAGTGACTCTTAACAATATATTTAGTAAAAGTGAGAATGAAATTTTTGTTGTACTAAAGAGAAAGCTACATATTCTGCAACAGACGGAACAAAAGCAGAAACCAAAGCAGAATAGGGAGCATGTGTTTAATGGCAGAAATCCTAAAGTTACACTCAGGATAAATTGCTTGAAGGCAAGAATATTATCAACAGCATGATGGATTTATACCCTTGGCTCAACAAATAATCCAGCATTGTCACTATTGTTATGACCATGGTGGAGGCAACTTAAGGTAGTTTCTGACTCTCGATCACAGAGGTGGGGGTTCCTTCACCTGAATCCCCGTAAGGCTCTTGAAATAAATCACTTGATGATGAAAGGCAATCTTTGCAACACTCACCCCCACCCCAACAGAAAC
The DNA here is from genome assembly GCA_963574655.1 of Perodicticus potto. Taxonomy (NCBI): domain Eukaryota; kingdom Metazoa; phylum Chordata; class Mammalia; order Primates; family Lorisidae; genus Perodicticus; species Perodicticus potto. The sequence goes on from CAUYRH010006465.1 coordinate 27,239, forward strand.
AACTAGTATCAAGTTTATATAAAAAGAAAAAAAAATTCTTTTGTGCTTGGAATGAGTTTGGAAGGAGCTTATTCCCCTATTTTCCCCCTGCCTTTCTTAAATCAGTAAAGAAGCTCTATAGGTTTAATTAAGAAATTGTAAAAAAAAAAAAAAAATGCTAGGGTGTTTTATTCACAGTAACGGCTTAAAACCAATTTATTTCCAAATGAGCCTCTGGGATTGGTGAAGGACTATATGTTTTAGAATTTAGCAGATTTTAAGCAAAAGCAGATATGCTCAAAAGAAGAAAAGTGTGCTTTTTCTTTGTCCTTAGAGGAACTTCACTCATAGCAAAGCGTGCACACACAAGGCCTGTTTAACAAACACACATCTGCCTGGGCCAGTCACATTCTAAGCCCAGTCCCTACTGTAATGGAACCAGGGAGGATACAAGTCGCTGGTATCTTGATCTAACTAGAAAGAGAGAAAGAGAGAGCACAAATGGACAACATATCATCTGGGACGTTTAAAAGGACAGTTCTACCTATTGAGGGTCACTGCGTTCGAACAGTGAAATTTATTGTCTCAATAGAAAAACACTAAATTGTAAAGTCTCACTTGTTTAAAAGAAAAAAAAAAAAGCCAGTGTAAAAATTCACACTTTGAAAGAAAAAAGTTCACAGTGATCCCTGGGAACTTCACTTGCTCTTTTAGGTTTTTCTTTAGGAAGCAGCAAGTATCTAAACTTCGCTTAAAAACAACATGAGTTAAGATGCTGTCTTTCCCTGTGGTTTCTGTTTCCAGAAGTGGTAGGTGAGGGCTTAGGGAAGCGAACCTCCAGTGTTTATATTGTGACATACAGGCTCCTAACTCACTTGGATGAGGCATAAAGATAGTCCACAATGTTGACATGAATAGAGGTAACAGCACAAAAGTGTTTTAGTATGTACCACTTTAAAAAACTAAGACTTCAAATCTGTGCAATAAACACCCGCAGTGAAACAAAATGCTACATTTCCTGCTACATAAAGAACCCGATCTTAAAAAAACAAAAAACGTAAATGGTCAGATAGCTTCACAAGAGGAAGCACAATTAAATATCCAGATGACTTCTTAAAAGGCCACCAAAAAGTAGCAAAAGTGTCCCAAACTGGCTTTTTAAATTCAACACGTTACTTTTGAAATTCAATGCACATTGATTTTTGTTTTGGGGGAGTGGCAAGGGGGAAGGGCGATTTTTTCATTTTTATTTTTGGTTGACTGAGAGTATTTCCATTGAGTACAGGAAGGGAAAGGCTTTAAGCAACCACGATGACCTAGGATATTGAAGTGTCTTATTTTACATATAATTATAATTAAAGTTAACTAAAGTCTGTTGTATCCTCTTTATTTGATGTTTGCAAATACCCCCCAAAAGTGATAAGCCAGGTTTGACAATACCACAAGCTCCAAAATTTAGGATTTGGGGATTGAAACTTGTATTATCATATGTGAATATATAAACAGATGTTCTTAAATGTATTATTACTGTAAAGACTAGAGAAATTTGGTTTCATCCCATTACATCTAACTTGCCACTTAAATGCTGGTTTTAAAGTAAGAAAAGCAGGGATCTTCCTGGCAACTATGATAGTCAAAGAAAACCAGCAGCGACTGAGGAAAAAAATGAACCGCTGAGATGGAACTATCACTGTAACTTCCAGCAAATGTCAATTCTATCCTTATCTTATACCTGTGATTCTGGAAACTTTCAAAGTTTCTCTTTGAGACTTTCTGCTGTAACCAGATCTAAACTTTTTCTTCTCTCTCCAATTTGCCAGTCATATAGCTTGAGATAGAAAATTATGCAATATTGTTGAATATTGTTTAGATGGGGCAGGTAGACCAGCTGGAAGAAGAAGGGGCTTAAAAGTTTCCAGAAACACTCTTTTTAATAAATGCTATGTATAAGGTTAATGTTCAGGGCTTTGGGGATGTCACAAAATTTCTCTAGGTTCCTTTTTCAATTGTTGCCAAAATATTCTGCCTTTAGAACTGATTTAGAATAAATGAATAATAAAAAAAAGAGCATGTTAAGTCTAACAGGTCACCAAATGGATGTAAAATGTTAAATCAATGTGCACTGAAAATAAGGAAAAAGGATAAAATATACTTTCTAGAAGCTAGATTGAATGTCATATATGAATAAAATATCAGCATAGAAGGTTGGCAAATATACCAACACCCTAAAGTTTTGGAATGTTTTCCAGTGTTAAAAAAAGGCAGCTATTCATATTCACTATTTTAGAGTTGTTTAAGTCATCTCTGGTTGTTACATGGTGGTTTGTTGTTCCTGTGTTTGTTGGCTGGTTTACTGCCCAGACTCACAATCCTCCACAACTACGGTCCACTGGAATTGTAACTCTTCTGTCAAGGTTCTCCTCCGCAGTTTTCATGAGTATGGCAAGCCGGCTTCCAGACACCCTTCCTTTTTGAATAGCACTCATTAGCTTAAAGGGAAATATGGAACAGAGTCAGAAGAGAGGCCAGCTTACTTCCTTCTTTATAGCATTTTAATGGTTCCCATTACAGTGGGCAGAGGTAAAACCATTAACGAGTATTACAAGTCAAATAAGAAAAGTACAATTTTTTAACAATTTCAAAAAAATGGAGAAGGGCCAGGTACTTCACCACTGCTACAAAAGCCACATCTATCTAGCAATTCAGGCTGCCTCTGAAAGAAAATCATCATGCATCATTTTTTGTCCCTTAGTGTACTCAGGACACTTTTTTCTCCATTTTTTTTTTTTTTTAGCAACTTCAAATATTGGATCTTTAATTCCATGTAAAAATCTTAAAAAGGAATCTCAGGGATTGAACTAAGACAAACCATGACCAATATTTATCTACCCTCTTTCAGTGTTACTGTACTTGACAACTTCAAGACCCCTAAATCCAAATTCCTTAAAGACTTTTTAAAGTAATTTACATTTAAGTCCTTGAAAATGGACCCAGAGATCTACCTTAAGAATTAAAAGCACTCCACAGCCCAGATTTTAGCTAATTCATTTTTATCCAATGGATAAAATCAGAATTAGTCTTGAAATTACATGCAGTCAGCAGGCAAAGGCCTTTAATCTGGAAGGCACTTTGCAATTATGAGCATGGGGATTTTTTTCCATTTCAAGTTAATGTGATTTTAACTATGTGCTTTTCTTGATCTCACTTCCTCAATCTTTTTTTTATTTATTTACTTTAAAAAGAACACATTTAGCCTTTCATTGGAAAAAAAATATACATGAAAATTCTCAAAATACGTTTAGAGTCATAGCTTTTAAGCTATAGAGATGCATTTCTTCAAAATAGCTCCGAATAAGTGTCAGAATTTCATGACCTTATTAAAAGCTGTTCACAAGCTATCACTTATTAGAGATGGACTCTTACATGCAGAAGCTGAAACTTAGAAATAAAGACATGTAACTAAGTAATACCTGTAATGATCCTTCTATGAAGATTGTTGAAAACCCACGTCTATACTCGAAAAAGATGTTTAACGTGTCAAATGTGGGGTCTTATTCTTCAGTAGAAGAAAATATTTTATACAAAAAGCCCTAAAGACACACATTACATCTGAGGGATGATGTAATAGACATAATGCTGATAACTAAAGACAGAACAATTTATTGTTTATCGTTTTGTCTCTGATGTCAGGAAGACGTTCAAAGCTCCTCAGAGTTAACAAAACTGGCAAAGCTAGAAATTTTTTTAGCAGTACACGATGCACAAATCTCTAAAAATGCAACAATTTCTTTAAACACTACTGTATCTAGAAACCATATTACAAGAAAAAAATAACATTTATGTGTGAATATATTTCATGAGAAATACGGTCACCATTACTCAAGTTGAAAATTACTTAGGAGAAGCATGAATAGTCCCTTTCATTTTTAATTGGACAAGAAATACTCAGTTATTAAAAAATTTCTAGAAGAAAACCTGGAAATGGTTTAAATTATTTTCTACGTTTTTAACTCTAGTGCATTCAGGAAAATTACTTAAAGATCAAGCCATATAACATATCCCCCAAATTAGATTGTTATTGTTTCTAAAACCCTATTCTTTTAACCCTAAATTCTGCTGTTTATTGACAACAGACACGACATGAAGAATAAGCCATTTCTTTGAAGAAGTTTTCTAAAATTCTGAGACAAACAATACAACATCCTTAGAAAAACTACACAAAATATGCATTAGGTGGTATTCAGTTCCCAAGTGTAAATATTAAGCACAATTTAAAATGTGCATTTAGTTAAACAGTAACCTAAAGAACTAAACATTCTTTTTTGTAATGCTGGACACAACCTGTGAAAATTTTCTGCATTTAGATTCAACAATGCTCTTATCTGCAGCTCATCTCCAGAGAGACAATTACCATTTCCTTTGCCTTGATCTTGTTTGTTTAACTTGACACAGTGAAGAAAGGGCTGACATTGACCAAAATCCCCAGCATTAATTTATTTCATGTTCAGCATTCATCATTGCCATGGTGCAAGCAAGACCTGGCATTCATTTGAAATACCTGCCCAAGGAAAAAAACCCTGGCTGCTTGGAAACCAATACATTCTTTATAAGATCAGAGTCATACAGACAGCTACAAATAATGTATGGATTGGTTGAATTTCTTTCTTTTAAGGAACTTTTAAGGAATGGTGTGTAGCATCCAGTTTAAAGTTAGAGCAACAAAATTTATTTCCTGACTGGCTACAAAGATTAAACAACTGAACCTTGCATAAGTTGGAAATGGAAATATTTAAACATATGGTCTTGACCCCAGAATACAGATTTCCTTCCTCTTGCTTTTCTAGTTCTTTACAATGTAAGAATCTAATAATTACATTCTCTACAATTCTTAAATGAATAGACCAATAACTATTTAAACTTCCTCCACAAAAAATTACTTTCAACATTGGAAATATTGTGTTGCCTGTTTTGAAAGAGGTATAGAAAATTCCAGGAGTAACATTTTGTGGCATACTTCTTTAAAAAGCATGCTTCATATTCAATCATTTAAATCATAAATAGCATGGCTTTAATTTCAAGTAACTGACCTAACAGAATGTTCTTATAAAAAAAATGAAAAAAAATCCACCAAAGTACTGCCTTATCCTTGAGGGCAGATTTTTCTACCTTTGCTGGTTTCAAGCTTTCTTCCTTTTCAGAACAAAATGACAATTACGTTGCCTTAAAAATCCACTCTTGAACATCCACTTATAATCATGAAAAACAAAAGACAGAAGCAAATACATTGCTTCCTTTCATTGCAACTCACCTGCAAAAATTCATTGAGTTCAACCTGTCCATTTTTATTCAAATCTACTTCATTCAAAATTTCATGTAGTGTATTTTCATCCATCTGGATATTGATACTCTAAGCAAAAGAAAAGCACAGAATAATGAAATTTAATTATAAATAATGCATATACTTTTATTAATGTTACTTAACTTTTAAAAATGACAATAAAAATATTACCTGTAGAAAGTATCAGATGAGAAAAAATATCTAAGGCCACCTTTATATTATTCTCCTATCAGAGACTGATACTGAACCAAAGAAAATTACCTCTAATACACGCTGAACATCAACAATGGTAATAAAGCCTTTCTGGTCTGCATCAAACTTATGAAATCTCTTCTTGTACCTGGAACACAACATTGAATAATGGAAAAATATCCTAACACAGATTAAAAAAAGAAAGAAAGAAAGAAACTTATAAGAAGTACCTGTCAATGTCTGAAGGCATTAGGCTAATTTCAGAGCGGTCCGTTAACTGTTCTGATCGAGATTTATAGCCCATTTCATAATACAGAAACTTCTTGGCTGTTTCAAGTTCTTCCTAAAACAGAAACACACACGATGTTCAAAATTGTATGGAACAAATTATTGATATTTTTGCCCTCCTTTTTTTTCTGTTCATCTCCAAAAGAAGAAGCTGATGCTCACTTATCTGACCAGCATGATTCCAGGTTTACTGAGGTACAATTTATATTCAGTAAAATATATAGTCCACCATAATTAAAATCTAGAACACATCCATTCTCCTAAAACCTTCCTCATGTCTATTTGCAGTTGATCCTTCCCCAACCTCTATCCTCAGGCAACCATTGATCTGCTTCCTGTCACCAGAGCTTTCCTCTCCTGGAATTTCACATAAAATGTTTCATATGGCATGTAGCCTGGTGTTTGACTGCTTTCACACAGCAAAATGATTCTGAGCTTCACTCATTTTGCTGCAGGTTATATTATTTAGTTTTACTGTGAGTATTCCTATACAGAAAGGATCAGCAAAATCTACAGGACCAAATCTTTGCAGTTTGAAGACAAAAAAGCAACTAAAAGTGAAGGCATCTAGGATTTGGGCATCTACTATAATGTGGTATGAACATCATGGTATGTGCCAAGGCAGCTCTCATGAGATTAGCTATGCTGAAATTTTTGCTACTGGGGTTCTCATAGTTGAAAGTTGCAGAATCATGAGAAGAAATAAGCTATCCTCAAGACTTATTGTTACCTTTCCTGTTCCATGTCCCAGTCTCAACTGATGCTAACTATTACTGCAAAAACTCTTTCTTAGTTTTCATTATGTCACTCTCCCATCTAAGAACTTCCAAAATGACTCCATTTTAGAGCTTGTTTTTCACAAATCTCTCTTACTTGGCTCCCCACCACCACGTACACTTTTCCTTATACATACACTTCTCACTCAACCTTATTGAGTGTGCTGGCCAACTGACCTACTTTGGCCAGTGGAACATGAATGGGTATGGCATATACCAGTTCTGTGCAAATGCTTTAAAAGGCACGAAAAGGCAAACAGTGCATATTCTCCCTTATATAAACATATGGACGTAGAGAGTAGAAAAATAGGTAAAAGAGCCTGGGAAGTGTGAGTGGAGAAGAGGTAGAGGATGAAGGAAGTGGATTAAAAGGTGATTAAAGTGGATTAAAGGGTGATACAGTAATATCAAAGGAATAAATTCAGTATTTGATAACAGAGTAGAATGACTGTATTCAACAAAGATATATTGTACTCCGGTAGGAATGCCCTAAAACCCTAACTGAATCACCATGCATTATATATAGGCTACAAAAGTTTTCCTGTACCCTATAAATTTGCACAAATACAAAACCTTAAAACCAATGTTTTAGAAGTGACTTTCAAGTTTTGCTTAGCCTTTCCCATTCCTATGCCATAAGAAGGGCACGTTTCAGATGAGACCTGAGCCAACCTTCAAATCCAGAGAAGAGCCCCAGCAGCTAGTGTGCAGCCTTCATGTAATATAAGTGGAAAAGGAATGTTTGCTAGGATAAGCCACTGACATTTTGACATTTCCTGTTATACAGTATAAGCTAGCAAACACTGACTAATACAAGGCTTGAATTCCCCAACATCCCATCAAATAATCTCACTACCTCACTGGTTTCCAAATTCTAGTTTGAAGGAGAGTGCCAATTTACATCAGTAAAAGGAGGATAATATTAATAAAACAATGGCACACACATTTGCACGAAATGTGTTTTTATGTGTTTGTTTATGTTAGTAATAAGACGTCTGGCTCTTTTTTTCTGGAAAAGAGACTTTTTCGGGGATTATACTTTCTTATTTTCCTTTCTCTTGGGAACTAGATACTAAAAATGTTCTTCCTTATTGTTCTTAAAAAGCAAAATAAAAAGTTACCAACACTAATTCTCTCAGATTAAAAAATAAATTAAAATTATATGCACATACGTATACATAATGTATAATAGACATAAAACTGGTCTGTGAAGTCTTCATCTACAAGGGCATTCCGTGCTGACAGAAGTCTCTCTTCACACTAGAGAAATTACCAGTTGTCATAAGTAAAATTATTTACCTTTTCACCAATTTTGCCTGGCCTTTTTTTGACAGAACTAGTTTAAAATTCATCTCCTTGAAAACGTCACCTCATGCTGCCTTCCAACAACAATCTCTTCCTCAGTCTGGTCCTTTCATTGCCTGTGTAATTTATCAATACTCCATCAGGGAATCATGGAAAATCAAGGCCGGAAGAGATTTCTCCTTGAAAGTCACATAATATACTTTCCTAACCCAACTTTTTTTTTTTAATGACACTGCAAAAATGGAAGTATGAAGCCTCCTACACTACTCTAGTAAATAGAAAGGTAATTTTATACCACTGAAGGTAGTCCATAAGAGATGGTTCCAATCGTTAGCAAGTTTATGTTGAGATTAAATCCTACCTCTCTACAATTCATCTAATTTGTTTGGGATTAGCACAAACAAACTTTCCTACAGTAAAACACACAGAGGTTCCCCCCCACCCCATATCACAGGTTAACAAGTATTTAAAAATAACATCATGTGCTTTTCTCTTTAGAGTTTTCTTTTAGTCTCAACTATTCTTCTGTATAAGACATGCTTTTGAATCCCTATGCCATGGTAGGTAATTTTTTCCAGACCCCAACTGGTGTGTCTTATAATACAGTTATCAGAACAAAACATAATATTTCAACAGAGATCTGGAAAATACCTAGAAGGTAGTTACTATCAGATTCATCAATCTAGATATATGATTTCTATTAATACAGTTTAAGATTGCAATTGGATTTTGAGATAGCCGTAGACCACTGTTAATGGTTATACATTCACAGATAACTAAAACCATATTTCTTTTTCACATATGTTACTGTTAAGCCTTGTCAAATCTATCTTGAATGGATGGAGTTGTTTTTCTATCTAACATAAGGTTTGTCATTTATCTATTAAATTATACCCTAATGAAATTTCACCCCTTGTTTCATTTCACCATTAAACATTCACTCTCCTTCTAGTTCTTATTATTGGTATACCAAAGATGCCATCAACATTATATCCTAATCACTTAAATCAAGGTAGACTAGGTCAAGACCAAGGACAGACTTCTTATAATCTGCTGTGACAGACTTTTTCTGATTTCAACACTGGTCATTTAACTGATCACAAATCTACCAATTTTACAAAAAAAATCACACAGGGCTTTATGGAATACTTTACAGAACCCAATATTATGTCTCTAACATTTCCCTAATCTAACAATCTCTTTTTTCTATGTAAAAAGAAAATGAGATGTCTGAAATGATTTTCTGTAAGCAATTCCTTACTAGCTTCCAGTGACCACTACTTCTTGCTAAATGCTGATAAAACAAACTTAAAATACTATAATCTAGAAAACCACCCAGGATCAATGCCAAATCCGCTAATATCTAGGTTGCAAACTATGTTTTTCTTTCCTCTCATTTTTTAAATTTGGTACTACATTTGCATACCTTCTGTCTTCTGGTCCCTTTCCTATTGGCTGAATATTATAAGGATCAACAGTAGGTAAATAATCCCAACTGCAGATTCTCTGGGATATAATTTTTCTGGGCTAGCATAAAACTTAGAGTAGCCTCCTATTTGAATATCTATTTCCTCTTACCAATATTTATATTTTACTCTTTTCACACACAGAGAGAAGAAATAACACATTGGTATTAAACTCTAAGTTGAATAATCTTCCTTTCCCTCCAATATTCAAGAATGTGATGCTTTTCACCTAAAGCAAAAATCTAGGTTAGGGCTCGATGTTTTTTAATTTTTAGAAGTTATTTTTGGTGCTCTTAGCATTTATTCCCCAACACTCAAAAACAACACCTGACACTATTCATATATATCCACATTATTCCTGATACGCTTCCTTTCATTGTTAAGCATTTGTCTCCCAAACTTGTCCTTTAAATTTGGTTTTTATTGGCTCGCTTTGTCCACAGTCACTCCATGTCCTCACTTGTGCCCCTTTATCCTCCCTATTGACATCAATTTTGAAAAAAAAAAAATTTCTTTTTATGAGACTCTCTCAACCCACTTTAGTATCTTCTCTTTACAAGTTTCAACGAAACATGTAACTTTTGCCTGAACGTTATAAAATTTACCTTACCAAAACCCCCAGAGCAGCACTTCCCAAAATAGGTCTTAAGCATTACTAGTCTTCCTTTGCACCCAGCTCTCACAAAAATTGAGAGTTGGGTCTGTCTCCAGAGACATTCCCTTTCGGAAAATGAAAACACACATAACCATTTTCAAAGTTCCAGATCATCTGCACTAGAGAAAACAGTTTTATTTAACTCAGAATTCCCACCCTCTTTTGACCAGGTAGTTGCCTTTCACGTATACTAACTCCGGCCCTGCAGAATACAATTTGGCAGTGTCATTCTCTCCAAACACGCCTACCCACTTCTCTATCAATCCCCAGCTCCCTCAGATATCGCCTTCCTCCTTAATTAATTCTTCTAAGTTGGTAGACTTTTGATCTTGAATAACAGTTTCTCTAAATATTTCTCTAAATTGTGGAAAATATACATACATTTCAGAGCTATATACGTTTTGTAACCACCCAATTAAATGTCAAGATCCTTGAAACTATGAGCTATTTATTATTCCCCTAAAATATTTGGTACAGCATTCAGTATACAAGTCACTCATTAAGTATTGACCGGTAAAAACAACCACAATTCATCTACAGAGAGTTATTTATCACCTTGCTCCTCTTTCACTTTTGCAGGTTAAATAATCCCAATGCTTTTAACCTTTTCTCAGAAGTCCAACTTTCTAACCTTTAATTCTTTTTTCTCCTTCTTTGTTCTCTCTAGACTGTCCACAGTCTCATTAATACTCCTTTGTCTCAGATACTGAGTAATAACTTTAAGTCTTTTATTTATGTTTCTTTGTTAAAGAGGATGGGAGAGTGTTTCTGTGCACATAAATCTGCTCATAAAATTTGAACTGAAGTTGAAACCAGCTTTCCCAGGAAAGCCAAACACAACCGGTTTATAGAATTTCCACCCTTCTTCCTACCTCCTACAGCCTGAATTCATAGCAAAAAATATGTTCCTGCATATTCAAATGATCCCAACCACAATTTTTAGAAGAACACATTATCCTCAAAATTTCTATATGGTGAAAATGACTGGCAATAGTTCAGGAGTAAGATTCCTTCCTGTGCTCCCTCTGTATAGAGCGTTAGATGAACACACTGAAATTCAAGCCTAGAAGAGCTACAAACCAGTGCAGCTAGGGCAGGGGCAGGGGCAGGGCAAGGAGGGCTCTCATGCCAGGATCAGAACACCTGGTGTTCAATCCCCAGCCCACAATTGACTGCTTGTATGAATTCCAACAGGAACTTACTCTGTGAGCTTGCTTCTACTGTAAGTCAGTCTTTTGTATCTTTTGCCTCCACTAGTACATTACATTAAAATTACTGAAGAATTTTTAAAATATGAGCCTCCTAAAGAGTCTCACTCTGACAGCCTACAATGAAGCCTCGGAATCTTCTTTCCCCCTCCCACATTTCCAGGCAACTCTTAGGGAATCTATACCAGAATGAGAATGCTTGAAGGACAGGCCGTGTGCCCATTCTTTCCTGCACCTTCAGCACAGATGCTCATAATGTCCATTCACTGGCACCACGTGAAGACACAGCAAGGAGATGTCTGTCTATGAAGGAAGCAGGTTCCCCCTCTTACCAGACACCTCAACTCTACTGGTGTCTGGACCTCTAGAACTGAGAAACAGACATTTGCTGTTTAAGCCACCCACTGTGCGGTATTTCTGTTTAGTCCAAACAGACTAAAAGACTTACTTTCTTCCTTACCTCCTAGATCATGACTCCCTCTTGAGTCTTCTCATACCTCCTCTAATTTCATTAGCCATTGCTTTCTTTTTTCCTGGATTCTTCCTTATCTCCTCAACTTCAAAATTTTTATGTGCAATAGGAGTCAGTCTTTGGACCACTCTTGTCCAAAGTTGTCTGTAGTTAACTATACTAAATGCCTACATAGCCAGCCTGATGGCCTAACTATCAACTCATATTTATATTTCCAGCCCAGGCCTCCCCCTGAAATACCCAATGATCTAGATTTTAATAAACTTAAGCACTAAGAAAGGACACCAGTTGGGAGGAGGGAAACTATTACAACCATCCATGTGACAGATGTTAGTTTCCTGAATCAGTGTGATGGTGGTTGAATGTGTTAAGTGATAGTTGAATTCAAAGCCACTACTTAAAGACAGATTTGACAACATTTGTCGGTGGACTTAGATAGGTGTGAGAGAATATATTAAGTAGGATATTACTGTTTTAACCTGAACAATCAAAGGGTAGAACAGCTATTTACGACATGGAGAAGTCTTTAGGGGTAGTAGTTTGGGAGAGGTAAAGGGGGATCAGGAGAGGTGTTCCAGAAAGTAAAAGAAAAATTCAAGAAAGAGCACAGAACCAAATATGATGAAGGTCATGCAAAATGAGGACTGAGGCTCAGCACCCATCAGCTCAGTGGCTAGGGCACCAGCCACATGCACCGGGGCTGGTGGGTTTGAACCCAGCCGGGCCTGCTAAACAACAATGGCAATGGCAATAAAAAAAATAGCCAGGGGCATTATGGCAGGTCTTGTAGTTCCAGCTACTTGGGAGGCTGAGGCAAGAGAATCGCTTAAGCCCAGGAGTTTGAAATTGCTGTGAGCTGTGATGCCACAGCACTCTACCAAGGGCAACATATGAGACTCTGTCTCAAAAAAAAAAAAATGAGGACCAACAGTTACCTAGTATATTGAGCAACATGTAGGTCACTGGGGAGACTGACCAGAGCTAATACAACAAAGTGGTTTCAGAAGAACCTAAATGGAATGGGTTCAAGACAGACTTGGGGAAAAGGAACTAATCCTAAGGAGCACAGAAAGTATTTTATGAATAAACATCCAGAAATGCTGCACATGCCTGTTTATCACAGTAGTTTGGGAGCCTTCTGCTTAATACAACCCCGCCCAATCTTGTGCAAATATGTATATGTGACCATGTAAGCATCACTGGCCTTCAAATCTGAACATACATATAAAATCTCAAATGACACAAATGATAAGCACTTGGTGGCCAGACAGCAAAACCACTATTTCTTACCAAAGGCAAATGAGCAGGAGTGTGAATTTCACTGGATATGTTCTAAGATTGTTCTCAATGAAAACCATAAAAGTTTCTATCCCACCATCATTATTATCTTTCTTCTTCAGGAATTATAACCACAAATTTAAGAGCATTTTTCTTTAAGAGATTTTCCAAGAATAACTAAAGTTTGGTACAAGACAACACTAAATACACAGGCACATGCAGACACTGCAAGAAATCTGGGTCATCATTAAAATTTATGCTAGCCTCTACTAACAGATCAAACTGTTTCATGCATATAGTGGGAACTATAGTTTTAGACTTCTCTATGATACCTCTTTCTTAAAATCATCCCAGTTCAGTTCTCTGCCCATCAGTTCGACAATCCTGGGTAGGGCTTCCTCGGCAGCCTGCACGTTTAGAAATGCCAGGCGAGTGCGCCGTGAAATCATATCCACTGCGGTGCAGGCGTACTCCTTAATCCCATATTTCACCTGAGTTTGAATTAGAGAAGTATTATTAATTTAGACCTTTCTTTAGAAAGAGGAAATAAAGTTTCACTGAAAAAATAAATTCGCGCTTCAGAAAGGTGGCATTTTTCTTTATCCTCTCTGGTTCTCCAGCAAGCATGAGACAAATAGTGGCATCACACAGATCCTCCATCTGCCTGCCAAAGGAGGTTCGGAAAATGGATAAATTGGACAGGAGTTAATGCCTTCTTCCTGAATCGAGCCCGACATAAACATGCAAACTGCATCACTTCTCACTAACCATCCACAATCATCACTTAACTCTCTTTGCTTATACATAACGTGGATGTTAATTTACACAGCTGAACAGGCACAGGACGAGTCTAAAAAGTTATGGGTCTCATCTCTTAGAGTGACTAGGTGACAGAAACCCTGATTTCAATTAATAGGTAAATGCTTAATGAACACCAGTATTTCAAGGCACTGTGAATTTACAAATAAATAGATATATGGTCTCTGGTTTCATAAGACTTGAAAGTTTGATGAGAAACCAGATTTAAGTCTTTAAAAAATTGTCACATTAATGTATGTCACGTGGCAGGACATGGGTGGTACAAACATAAAGAGCTACAAAATCACTAAAGGGATAACTATGAATTAATATGATTTAAAATAGCTCTGTGGCGGAAACAAGATCCATATTATTATTACCACTATTAACATCACTTTGGAAATAAAATTAAAATCTTGTAAAGGAAATAATCTGCACTGGAAAGTCATTTTATTCCAGGTTTTAGTGACACATGTGCAGTGAAACTTAGCTACGTATAATTTTCCAAGAAGATAAAAAATGAACAGATGAAAGGCATCCCATGCCAGACAAGAAATTCCCACGTGCCCATTCACATACCTCTGCCTCAATATATGGGAATTCGGACACAAGTCGCACTCCAACAATAGGCCACCTCTTGCCAGTCACACTTGCCATTTTGGCCACCTCGAAAGCCTTATCACCGTAGGTGGCGGCAAGATGCTGTGCTACCTAGAGAAACAAAGTTGCATTAGGCAGGTACTTTGAATACCAGTCAGGTACAAAGCCAAAAAGGCACATGCTTATCTTGTCGGTTTCCTTATAGCCTATAAGTAATAGCTCTTACAGAGCATTAGATTGTGATGCTGTGGGAGGAACCCACTTGGGCTTCGAATGCTTAGGCAAGCACTAACCCTACAACACATGCATCACTGGAGCACTGACTGATGAAGCTTCAGCTTCACTTCGCTCCAGACATCACTTCTGAAGAACAGCATTCCTTATGCTTGAGATGGAAAGAACTGGAGATGTCATGTCCAGGAACAAACCACATAAACTCTGGGTTTTAATGAAACCTTACTAAAATGTACATGGCTTCTGGGGCAACTAAAGCCAAGTGAGATCATCCTTTTTTCCTAATTTATTTCCACATTACCCATACAGAAACATACCCAGCAAAAGAAAACTCTAAGTTAAGAAAGTCACATCACGGTTGCCAATTCTGTTCCCAGCATCAGTGAGAGATTACATACAGAGGAGGATGACATGGCAACGCAAACCCACCTCACTTTCAAGGCCGTAATCCTGGACAAGCCTAATATAGAGTGTGGGGCTCCAATCTTTTCCCCCTTGAAGGAAAAGCCCAACCGTTCTGCTTGGCCCTGCTTTCAAATTGTGAGTCTTGACAGCAGCATTTATGGTATCTTCTGCCATAGAACGATACGTTGTCCACTTCCCACCTACAAAGAAGTTGACAGACTATTCATTAGGTTGACGTGCCTTACTTTTCGTACCATTAACCATTTATCAACTCGTTAATAACAAAATTCACCCACTGTTTACAGCAAATGTGGCAAAGTAATGGGTAACGCTTAACTGGGAATCACAAAAAGAAAATCCTTCTTGGCCCTTTCCCTAGGTAGGGAGGGTAGAGGGGAGGTTGGGGTGGAAGTAGGGTAATTGGTGGGGCCACACCTACGGTGCATCTTAGAAGGGTACAGGCGAACCTTGCTAAATGCAGAATACAAATGTCTTCATATAATAATGGAGAAATTGCCAGGAAGGCTATGTTAATCAGTTTGATGAAAATAGTTAAGATGGTATATGAAACCAGCACATTGTACCCCTTGATTGCACTATTATACACAGCTATGATTTAATGATAAAGATAATAAAAAAATAAAATAAAATAAAATAAATTAAAAAAAAGAATATTTCTGGTTTAGAAAAAAAAAACTAGTAAAAAAGATGAAATGGCATGATGAGCTGGAGACAGATTCTTTCTAGATATGTATAAAGCAAGCAGCCCATTTTAATGATTAGCAGCAGAGTTGAATCAATATTAAGGGGACCTGGTACACTTTTGATGGCAAAGAGAAAGAAGCCAGTGAGAAAAGAGAGGTTTAGCATTCTACAAAGAGTGATGGCTTAGATGGTGAGGTTCCTGCCTAGGCTGGAGAGAAGGGACTTAAGAGTGCAGATGGAAGAGGTGGCCTGTGACGGAGAAAGGGGCGTCCTCTCTGAGGCTCAAGTGGGATTAAAGACGGGATCAGAGAGGGAAATTCTTCCATGTTCAAGGAAATTAGTGAAAGAATCACATGTTGGATCGCCTTGATTTTAGCAAATAAACAATGAACGACCTGCTGAAGCCTTTCCTGGCCTGGAGTCTCAGACTGTCTCCCTTTCTTTGTGCTTTGTGTAACAGTCTCAGGAAATTTATTTGCTTACCTGTCCTCTTCTCAAGCTTCTCCCCACCACCACTAGATAAGAAGATCTGAGAAGGGAGGTGTGGCACCTGCTTTCTCTACTCTCATATCTCACCTACTGTTCAGAGCAGGTAGGAGATAGTCAAAAAACACTTAACGGCTGAATAGTATTCCATAGTGTACATATACCAATCTGCTTCCATTTTTGACTGATACAGTTTATCCTCTATGCATAAATCCAATCTTTTAAATTACCAGATAAACATTTACCTGCTCAAAACCTTCTGGTGGCCCCTGGCCTTTTTCCTCCCCACCTTTCTGGCTATATGCCCTACTACTTTTTCCTTTGCTTACTCTGCTATGCCCACTCTGGCCTTTTTTCTGTTCCGAGAATTTAGCATAAAAATGCAATATTCCTTCCTGCCTCATGGCCTTTGCACTCCCTTCTTTTCTTCCTGAACACTCTTCCTCCAGGTATCTGCATGGCTGCTCCCTTAAATTATTTATGTCTTTGCACAAATATCACCTCCAAAAGGAGGCTTTTACTGATCACTAAAATATAGCACCACATATAGTATTTTCTATCCATTCTCTTATCCCACTTCATTGTGTTCACAGCACTTGTTACCACCTACCATTGTATTATATTGATTGAGTTTTATTGACCGTCATCTTCACTTGAATGTAAGCTACAGAGATCCAAGGCTTTTTTCTACTATCTTATTCCCAGCACACAGCACCATGCTTGGGCCTCTATAAAGATTCCTTAAATGTCTGAATGAATAAATAGCTCATAAAGTTGTGCAAGGAGAAAATGAGATAATATATATGAGACTTTTAGCACAATGCCTGGTTATTGTGGTCAAAATGCATGGTCAATATTTGGTAAAGAGGAGCTCTTATCAGTAAATACTCCACTGCCAAAAAAGGTGCCTTTCATTGCCTCCTGCCTGACAACTCTGCATATAAGGCAAGCACAGCAAAATGCTTTGAGAACAAAGAGGAGGGATGAACAGTTTTGACACAAATCTCAGCAGAACTAAAAACCACAGAAACTACCAAAGCTAATCAGAAGAGAAATTCATGTAGCCTTTGGAAAGCTAGAATTTTTGTCTCTAAACTGACAATAAATGGGAGAGGTAAGTGCAGCACATGGCTCCATGTGGTGAATATGGAATGCAGGGGAATATGAGAGTGTAAAAACCTCCAACCAGCTCATTGCATGGTGACAAGACAGCACTCAGTCCTGGAATGCCCTGGGAAAGCTGAGATTGGCAAGTCAGAGATGAATAATTTGGGTGTCTTTATCTCTCCTGCCTTATGCTGCTTCTTCTACCTGCAATTAATCCCTTTCTACTTGTCAAAATTATGGCCATCTTTCAAGGCTCAATTCTCTGAAATCCTTTATGAAGCCTTTCAGATCACCCTGGTTGGAAATAACTTCACTGCCCCACTTAACACTTTTTCTCTTGGATATGGAGCATTTGCTAATATAACTACTGGTGGGAATCTCTGTATTTGTCTCTATATTTCATTGATGAATTCTGAGTATCCAGTAAAGATTACTGAATGAAAAAGAAAAGAATCTTACTTCACTCATTTAGAAGGCAAGTCTTGCATGCCCTCTCTGCCCACAGACAAGATGAAACCAGCAATCCTAGCGCTCTGGGAGGATGAGATGGGTGGATTGCTTGAGCTCAGGAGTTTGAGAGACCAACAAGAGCTGAGACCCCATCTCTAAAATAAAAAGAAAGGAAAATAGCCAGGGTTGTGGCGGGCGCCTGTAGTTCTAGCTACTTGGGAGGCTACGACAAGAGGATCACTTAAGCCCAAGAGTTTGAGGTTGCTGTGAGCTATGATGCCACGACATTCTACCAACGGTGACAAAGTGAGACTCTGTTTCAAAAAAAAAAAAAAAAAATGAAACCACCAGCTCCTGAACTTCTTCTTAGCTTGTCTCCAATTAGACTTTTAACAAAAGCAAAATAATGGCAAAAATAGCAGAATATAGTCAGCTCCTTTGAGCCACCTTAGAAGGAGGAGACTCAGAAAGGAGGGAAGTGACTGCAGGTGAGATGTAAATACACTTATTTACAGGTAAAATTCCTTAGAAACTTGTCAAATGTGACGTTTCCCCTCAGACTGATCTTTGGCAAGACATTAAGTACTGCTCATAAGGACTTGGAAGAGGGAAGAATTGTTCCAGAATGTGGTTCACCTTCCACAATAAGAAAGAGGAGAATTTATCCCTCCCCCAAGTCCTTCCATTCTCCTCAATGTCTTTTTGACCTTCTTAACCCAGAATCTCACTTTTCCAGAGGTTCCTATGTGCTCCTCCTGCTCATCCTTCTCACCTGACACTGGGAAAATCTTGGGCACAAGGTAAGTCACATTCACTTAAACTTGCACCCATTTAATTTCTGAGAATGTTGGTGAGATTAGTTCCTCCAACACTAAAAAAAGAAGAGAGAGAACAGAGTGCATTTATAGTAAGAGGAAGGGATTGGATACACTCAGAGAAGTTTCCTTTTCACCTCTCCCCCTTCAAGACTACTCTTCTTCCATTTCATTCCTAAATCTTTAGGTGAAAGGAAAAGGAGAGATTACTCCCTCCACACCCCAGTCCAAGCCTCTGCTAACAGGTTAAGTAGCTTTTCACTTGTCATCCTCTTTTTGTGTCTTTCTCAGATACCATGTTCTCTAGCCAGGTCAGTGGATATAATCCTTCTGGTTTGCCTCTCTCTTTAGTCCTGATTCCTTGGTGACTGTCTCCAGAAAGCTGAGCTCTGACATGATTAGATTCAAAGGGCAGGGAACTGGGAGAGAGCAAGCAATGTGAGTCAGTCAACATTGAGTGTATCTACACTTTGGGGGAGAGTCTATATCCTTTTCTTTTCCCAATTTTTTTTCAAGTAGCATCTCACACAAAAGTAGAGGTGCTACCCCTTTCCCATTTCTGAGTCTTCACAGTTTGGCCCCTTCCTAGTCCTGGGTTTCTCAGGTTGAGACCTAGCGGGGGAGTCTATAGGTCCACAGAAGTCTTCTCTGAGGACCTGTTAGTCCTCCTCTAAAACTTAAAAATTTCGTGCTTTCATCCTTTTGAAAATTAAAAATTAATTCGTGGTGATTTGGAATAGTTTCTTTAGGGGTTTCATTATCTATGTTTGTATTTGCATTTATAATCCAATGATGACAGAAGATCACCTGAGAGACAAAATTGACCGTTTAATTCAGTGTTTCTCAATAGGGGCCTACAGGAAGGAGTATTTTCTGAGGTTCAGCCCCAATTCATTCTTTCTCCCTCCACCAAAAAAAAAAAATCATACTGAACTCTCTCTCTTTTTTTTTTTTTTACCCCCCGTGGGGGAAGGGGTGCACCATTCCTGGAAGTATTGCAATACCAGGTCGATGCGTGGAGTGGACAGAGCAAGCTCCTATTCCAACTCCCTGCTCCAAAAATCCATTTAATATATTGTCCTCGGATAGAGGACGTATCAGATATTAAACTGATAAGAACAGATACTACACTTGATCTTAGCCAAAAGGCCGAGAAGTGATTCTTTTTTTTTTTTTGAGACAGAGTCTCACTAGGTCATTAGAGGTGTGAGCCACAGAGCTTGGCTCATTCAACACATCTTTATTGGGAATGTGCTATGTGCCAAGCAGCATATTAGGAACTAGAGATACATGGATAAATAAGATAGACATAGTTACTGCCCTCATGGAACTTACAGTGTGGACAAGGAGAGTAAGTAATTGTAGTATTATGAAGAAGTGTGAGATGCTATGAGAATGAGTGATGAGGGATGAGAGAACATTTCTTAAGGAGAGACCACCCTAAAGTGCAATGGCGTCATAGCTCACAGCAACCTCAAACTCTTGGGTTCAAATGATCCTCCTGCCTCAGGCTCACAAATAGCTGGGACTATAGGCACCTGCCACACCTAGGTATGTTTTTTATTTTTAGTAGAGACAGGGTCTCACTTTTTCTCAGGCTGGTCACAAACTTTTGAGTTCAGGCAATCCACCCACTCCTTCCAAAGTGCTAAGGTTACAGGTGTGAGCCTCCACACCTGGCTGAAATCCAATTCACTATCTAGAATCTAAAGTTTCTCAACCTTCCTAATGCCGCAATGTATTTTCATTGTCAAAAAGGGGTTGCGGGGTGGCGCCTGTGGCTCAAAGGAGTAGAGCACTGGCCAAAAACTGCAAAAAAAAAAAAAAGGGGGGGGGGCGGGGTTGGCTCGGCGCCTGTGGCTCAACGGGCTAAGGCGCCAGCCACGTACACCTGAGCTGGCGGGTTCGAATCCAGCCCGAGCCCGTCAAACAACAATGTCGGCTGCAATCAAAAAATGGCCGGGCGTTGTGGCGGGCGCCTGTAGTCCCAGCTACTTGGGAGGCGGAGGCAAGAGACTCGCTTGAGCCCCAAAATTGGAGGTTGCTGTGAGCTGTGATGCCATGGCATTCTATCCAGGGTGACAGCTTGAGGCTCTGTCTCAAAAAAAAAAGGGGGGGGCGGGGTCACGACCCACAGGTTGAGAACTGCTGATTTAGATGGTAGCAAAAATGTCTCATCCTCAAGAAATGTTCCCTCATCCCTCATTCTCATAGCATCTCGGACTTCTTCTTCATAACACTATAATCACTTATTCTCCTTGTCTACACTGTAAGTTCCATAAGGGCGGTAACTATGTCTGTCTTATTTATTTATCCCCAGTTCCTAATATGCCACTTGGCACACAGCACATTCCCAGTAAAGATTTTTTGAATGAGCCAAGCTCTGTGGCTCACACCTGTACTCCTAGCACTCTGGGACGCTGAGGCGAGTGGATCCCTTGAGCTCAGAGTTAGAGACCAGACTGAGCAAGAGCTAGATCCTGTCTCTACTAAAATAGAAAAACTAGTGGGGCCTTGTGGCAGGTGCCTATGGTAGCTGCCTACCAGTTAGCTACCCTACCTTGTGGTAGCTGCAGTCCCAGCTACTTGGGAGGCTGAGGAAAGAGGATCATTTAAGCCTAGGAGTTTGAGGTTTCTATGAACTATAATCCCATGGCACTTTACGCAGGGTGACAGAATAAGACTGTGCCTCAAAAAAAAAAAGAAAGAAAGAAAATTGGGCTCAGTGCCTGTAGCTCAGCAGCTAGGGTGCCAGCCTGAAAGAAAACCAAAACAATGCTAATTGCAGGACTATTATTTAGACTTTTTTCTCATCCTTTCTCAATCCTTCTGAGCCTCAGTCCCCTAGTCCTGAAAGGTTCTAGGGAACCTTTTCAGCTAGCAGGTTCCAACCCAGCCCGGGCCTGCCAAACAACTATGACAACTAAAAAATAGCGGGGCATTGTGGCGGGGGGCCTGTAGTCCCAGCTACTTGGGAGGCTGAGGCAAGAGAATCAATTAAGCTCAAGAGTTTGAGGTTGCTGTGAGCTGTGACGCCATGGCATTCTACCAAGGGCAACAAAGTGAGACTCTATCTCAAAAAAAAAAAAAAAAAACCACACTCACACACACAAAAGAAATAGAGACAAAGTCCCTTCCCTGTGGAATCTGTATGAACCAAAACATACACACACAAACCAGCAAGAAGACATTACAAAGCAATACATGTGTAGCAGAGTACAGTTTCTTTTGATAGAAACTAATCTTTGAAATCACTGGGGTGATGCTCTTGGTCAAAACACACATAATGCAAATTAGCAATGTTTGTCCAGGAATTAGGGTGTAATCAAGCCTTTTGGGACTCATTCTAGACTGCTTGACTTTCCCAAAAATACCTGAAATGAAGAGTAAAAGGGAGGGAAAAGAGATGGATTAATTTTCAGTAGCATCCCAGGGAGTCCAAATATCTGAGTAGTCAGCCATGGAGAGAAGGGCAGTTGACCAAGATTACTTTGGCTCAGACCCCAGAAATAAAACCTGAGGAAAAAGAAGCGTCGGTTAGTGATCTGAGAGGCTCAACACAAAACACAGAGAAGACTGTTTTGACACAAGTCACTACCATTTACTACCACCGATGCCCTTCTCCACTTTATCCTTACTCGCCCCAGTTTGCGGTTCAAGGACTTCTCTACGTTTGGACTCTGAAGCGCGTGACTTGGCCAGCCCAACCTCTCCAGTTTGGTTCGATTCAGTCTAGTTCGGTTGCTTTGGTCTAGTTTGGTTGCTACGGCCTGGAGCTTCACTCTGGTGGAGGAAATGACGTCTCGCCCGACGCTACCCAACTCCTCCTACCCCCGCCCCCCCGCCCGATTGGCTGCCTGGAATTTGACTAGCCTCTCAATCTCTCAGGTTCCGGGGTTAGCCGTCAGCATCCCTCTTGGTAGCTCTGGGTCCCCGGGCCTGCCCCTCTGCTAGGGGCAAGACTCCAAGGAGAGTATTCAGTAAGCACTGGGCTTTAGAAGGAGAGGTGATCCGAATGGCCTGGCTACTGCCACCATGCTAGGTGCTTTTTGGCTACCAGGTACTTATTGACCCGACCGGGAGTCCGTACTTGGGGTGGCTACCAGAACTGCGGGACTTATGAAGCTTATAGTTCTAAATTAACTTGTGGAACCGAGGCTCGAGCAGGACAGATTTGGGGAGAAAAAAAAATTGGGGATTTTCAGGACTAGGGGCCTGAGCCTCGGAAGGATTGAGAAAGGACGAGAAAAAAGTCTAAAGAGTCCTGCAATTAGCATTGTTTTTGGTTTTCTTTCAGGTGCTGACCTGAGCCGTTTCCATCTTTTACTGACCAAACTGTTCGCCCACGGTGGAAGGGAGGCGCTACCAGTCAGTCCAACAGGAGAAAAGGACACCCCTCCGCCTCAACAAAGGGGAAAATATTCCCGGGAGAACCTTGATTCAACTACTCAGATTAGGCCTCAGCCCTAAGACCCTTCTAATAAAACCCTTGATCTGGGAATGAATTTAGATCGGGACAACCAAATTCTAGAGAATACTCAAGGAACTGAAAAACTTTTTGCTGAACATGAAGAAGACTCTGATAAGTCTCATGGACCAACCAGTGAGATGCCAGAAGCTCTTCCAGCTTCTGATCTCTGGTACTGTCCCGATGGGAGTTTTGTTAAGAAGATCATAATCCGTGGCCATGGCTTGGACAAACCCAAGCTAGGCTCTCGCTGCCGGGTACTGGCTTTTGGGTTTTCTCTTGGGTCAGGACTGCCAGAGGGCTGGACAGAATTAACAATGGGCGTAGGACCGTGGAGGGAGGAAACTTGGGGGGAGCTCATAGAGAAATGCTTGGAGTCCATGTGTCAAGGTGAGGAAGCAGAGCTTCAGTTCCCTGGGCACTCTGGACCGCCTATCAGGCTCACACTGGCCTCCTTCACTGAGGGCCGGGACTCCTGGGAGTTGGAGACCAGGGAGAAGGAGGCCCTGGCCGCAGAAGAACGTGCAAGAGGCACAGAACTATTTCGAGCTGGGAACCATGAAGGGGCTGCCCGATGTTATGGACGAGCTCTTCGCCTGTTGCTGACTTTACCTCCACCTGGCCCTCCAGAAAGAACTGTCCTTCATGCCAATCTAGCTGCCTGTCAGTTGCTGCTAGGGCAGCCCCAGTTGGCAGCCCAGAGCTGTGACCGAGTACTGGAGCGGGAGCCTGGCCATTTAAAGGCTTTATATCGAAGAGGGGTTGCCCAGGCTGCCCTTGGGAACCTGGAAAAAGCAACTGCTGATCTCAAGAGGGTGCTGGCGATGGACCCCCAAAACCAGGCAGCCCAGGAGAAGCTGAGGAAGGTGATCATTCAGGGGAAGAAACAGGATGCAGGGCTGGCTCAGGGTCTGCGCAAGATGTTTGGTTGATTGAAAGTTACACCATAAAAGAGACAGGAACCTGTTAATCTGTGAATTGTGGTCTGTGCTGTGAGATTGGCTGGGGACAGGGGGGGAGGGGGGTGCGGAGGGAGGATTTCAGCCTATGGCCCATTCCCAGCTTTTGCCTTCCTACGAGATAAGGTAGCAGTGGTTTCAGTGAGCCTCTTTTGAGGGATTTAACCATTTCCGGAGACACCTAGAAGCTGATTTCAAATTTAGAACTGGCTGGGGAAGAAGGCGGATCTTTAAGTCGTAGGAACTACATCTCCCAAACTGCTTATGGTTGGGGCCTGTTCGGCGCATGCGCCAACTTTACACCTAGTGAAGCTGCGTCTCGCTGCGGCTCCCACTGGCCCTGCCCATACAGCCATCTTTTCTATTGATTCATGTGCTCCGCGACCCAGTCTCTTACTGGTCGGTAGGGCTTCCGGGACGCCCCTTTTATGAAGGAGTCAACTGATTAGTTGATGAAGGGGAGAGGCGGGCCTTGGGAACCGTCTCATGGTTGGGGGGTGGGGGGAAAAGATGGCGGAGCTGATGCTCCTCAGCGAGATTGCAGACCCGACGCGCTTCTTCACCGACAACCTGCTGAGCCCAGAGGACTGGGGTCTGCGGAGTGAGGCCCCGGGGAAGGGACAGGGTTGTGGCAAATTGTGTTCCTGAGGCATGCGGGAAGGAAGCAGAGGCCCAAAGAGGAAAGCTGGGCAAATTCGGAATCCACCATCTGAAGGAGGGCGGAACGGGGGCTAGCTGTACATTCGGGGGGTGCGGCAGTGGGTGAAGACCGCTCCCCACGGGAACATAAAATTCCGGGGTCGGAGGAGGAGGGGCTGAAGTTCTTTGGTTGTGTCACTTTTCAAGTGGGCGGGCGGTGGGTCTGGCCAAACTGAACCAATGAGAGATGAGGCAGGGGCTCGTGTGTGATCTGTAGGCTGGGCCACGGAACGACCCCCTTGACCCTCAGCACTTTCGTTTAGACAGCGCCTTGTATACTGGCCTGGATGAAGTGGCGGAGGAACAGACGCAGCTCTTCCGTTGCCAGGAGGAGGATGTCCCGGTATTGTGCCCCCAGGCTTTCTCCAATCCTTTGTAGGTGGGAGTGGTCCCAGAACCTGGATTCATCCCCAGGCCAGAGCTCCTCAGGATTCACCTCTACTTTTTCACACTCTTTCCCTCTACTGTCCTTTCTTATTCAGTTTGACAGCAGCTCTCTGGACGTGGGGATGGATGCCACCCCTCCTGAGCCCCCATGGGACCTCCTACCTATCTTCCCAGGTAAAATAGCTTTTGTGGTTCTTTCATCCTTCCAGGAACCATAACCTTTTCTGTATATTCACACCTCTGCATAAGTGCCTATGTACTCCTGTCTCCTTTAATTCCTCATATATATATTCCTTCCCCCTTGCCCTGGTGGAGGAATCCCCACCACATGTCTTTGGACACTTTTTCAATTCTTCTCAGGCTCTGTTTCCTGACTGTTTTCTAACCCCCTTTCCTGCAGATCTTCAGGTGAAGTCTGAGCCATCCTCTCCCTGCTCTTCCTCCTCTATCAGCTCGGAGTCATCACTGCACTCCACAGAGCCTTCGAGCCAGGTGAGAGAGTCATTGCCCTCATTCTGCTGTCTGTAACAGGGACTGTGCTTCATTCCCTTCACCCACAGATGCTGAGGAAAGAATTTGTGTGCTCTGAGTTATTGGCAGAGGGGTGGCTTCTTCTGTGTCTTTGCCATTTCCTTAATATTCTCATTTTCTACATCTCCACTCTGTTCATCTAGAAGTGAAGATGAGGCTGGGTGCTGTGGCTTATGCCTGTAATCCTAGCACTCTAGGAGGCCAAGATGGATGGATTGCCTTGCGCTCAGGAGCTCAAGACTAGCCTCAGCCAGAGTGAGACCTCGTCTCTAAAAAAAAAAAAGAAAAAGAAAAAAAGGCTGGGTATTGTGATGGGCACCTGTAGTGCCAGCTACTTGGGAGCTGAGGCAAGAGACTTGCTTGAGCCCAAGAGTTAGAGGTTGCTGTGAGCTATGATGCCATAGCACTCTACCGAGGGCCACAAAGTAAAATTCTGTCTCAAAAAATAAATTAATTAATTAAATTAAAAAAAAATAAAATTAGAAGTGAAGATGGGGTCTTTTTTTCTTTTTTGGAGACATAGTAGTGCCCTGGTGTTATAGCTCATAACAACCTCAAACTCTTGGGCTCAAGCAACCCTCTTGCCTCAGCCTCTCAAGTATCTAGGGCTATAGGCATCCAGCATAACACCCAGCTAGTTTTTTTTCTCTTTTAAGTAGAGATGGAGTCTTACTCTTGCTCAGGCTGGTCTTGAACTCCTGCGTTCATTTGAGCAATCCACCTACCTTGGCCTCTCAAAGTACTAGGATTACAGCCATGAGCCACGCACCTGGCCAAAGATGAGGTCTTTTTAACATACAGAGATATGTGGCAGCAGTGGTGGGACTTGGAAGAAGAGAATTGTCAACTACTGTGAATTTTGAAACTGTTCTTGCCCAAGTTGTCCACCCTACACCATATTTGAATCACTGAGACTTCATCAACCTTCCCAGGAATAAAGTAAAAAGAAAGACTAGGGAGGCACCTGTGGCTCATCAAGTAGGGCGCCGGCCCCATATGCCAAAGGTGGCATGTTCAAACCCAGCCTCGGCCGAACTGCAAAACAGAAAAATAGTTGGGTGTTGTGGCGGGTGCCTGTAGTCCCAGCTACTCGGGAGGCAGAGGCAAGGGAATCGCGTAAGCCCAGGAGTTGGAGGTTGCTGTGAGCTGTGTGACACCACGGCACTCTACCGAGGGCGATAAAGTGAGACTCTGTCTCTAGAAAAAAAAAAAAAGATAGCTTAGGGCAGTGGTTCTCAACCTGTGGGTCATGACCCCTTTGTAAGAATGAAAATACATCTTGGCATTAGGAAGGTTGAGAACCACCGGCTTAGGGGGTATTATTTAGACCAGAATATCAAATAATTGGTGGTTTGTAAACACTAAAGCATTTGTTCTTGGTCTTACTTTCAACACTTCCCTTGGTTTCTTCCCTCCTTCACCTCAACTCTCACTCAGGCCCTTGGAGTAGGGGAGGTGCTGCATGTGAAGACAGAGTCCTTGGCACCCCCACTCTGCCTCCTGGGAGATGATCCAAATCCAACATCCTCATTTGAAACCATCCAGGTCAATGTGGACCACACCTCTGATGATTCCTCAGGTAATAACAGCTTGCCCTATCTCCAGGCTTTATCAAGGGAGAATGAATACATCTGTATGTATGTATGTGTGTGTGTAGATGGAGGGAAGGGGTGTAGGCAGCAGGGCAAGATGGAAAAGGTTGTGAGGTAGATAACCAGTAGAGAAAGTAGAAGGGAGAGAGAAAATTTTAGGAAATTGTAGCAAGAGCAATGTTGACAAGATGGAGATGATTTTTATTTTCCTTGTTCCTAGTACATATGTTCCATTGTGTCATTCAACTTACCATTACTTTGCACTTTTTAAAAACTTGTGGATAGGCCAAGTGCAGTGGCTCACACACCTGTAATCCTAGCACTCTGGGAGACCAAGGCAGGAAAAACACTTAAACCCAGGAGTTTGAGATTACAGTGAATTATGATCACCCTCTTGCACTCTAGCCTGGGTGACAAAATAAAATTATGTCTCCAACCCCCCTCTCCCCCCCAAAAAAAACCCAAAAGAACTTGTGGACAGTTAATAACGTATTTACCTGTGTTATTTTCTTTTTCTTCTTTTTTTTTTTTTTTTTTGAGACAGAGTCTCACTATATCGCCCTCGGTAGAGTGCCATGGCGTCACAGTTCACAGCAACCTCAAACTCTTGGGCTTAAGCCATTCTCGTGCCTCAGCCTCCCAAGTAGCTGGGAGCTGCTGAGCCACAGGCTCAGAGCCAATCTGTGTTATTTTCAAACATACCGAGAAGTCAGGATACCATGTACTCTACTCCTAGGGTCTACAGTTAACAGCATTTGTATTACCTTTAAAGTGTTCTCAAGTTTGTGAGGGTTATAGCACATCATGTTTAAATAGCTCTAATTATGATCACCTTTGAGTAGGGTATCTGGGTGGCTAGGGGACAGGGAAGAAAAAGAGACTTGACTTCTCACTGAATTCTCCTTTGTTCCTTTGGAATTTATATCATATGACTGTATTCTTTATTAAAAATATAAATTGAAGTTTTAAAATAGCAATCTTAGTGATCAAATAATTCAGCACCAAAGTGAATGGTGTGGACGAGAGTTAGTAACAGACTGTTGACCTTTGGGCTGAATCTGGCCCTCTGGATGGTTTTATTTCACCCAATTGGACTTAGCATTTGTTTTTATGGAGCATTTGACGAGTCACAAAGATTTAACAGAGGCCATGAAGGCTCAGAGGTGACTGAGGCTTTACAGTTTGGTTCCTGGGAGAACTTGTGTGAAGGAACAATCAGTAAACCTGGTTCAAGGCCAGCTGAACTTGGGTGAATGGAGGGGCATGAGAATGGAAGTGACCAGGAGGCAGCTTGGGAGCCAGGGTTGGGTGCAGGTGAGCAGCTGAACAGAGATGCAGACTTCACAGTTGTCAGCATAGAGACAGGGTGAGGTAGAAATCTGGCAAGATGGGAATTTGAGCCATATGAATGCTGGAGACTCCTGCTGCTTGGGCCTCTTCTATGTGAATAGAGAAAGTTTGTGAGGAAGAAAGAGGGACTTACAGAAAGGCAAGGACATCCTTGAGGAAAACTGAACAGAGATGAGAAAGATTAGAGAAGCCACTGAAAGAGAAAGGAAAGTACAAGTAAAGGGGTCGGAGGAAAGCCAGCAGATCAGTGGCTCTGTGGCTTCCCTTCTGGATTGCCTCTTTGAGCCAGAGAGTTTTATTTTCAAGTACAAAAATAAATGACCCATTCCCGATCTTAACACTTTTAGCCCTTCAGTGTTTATCTAGTATCCACCTTTATATCTCATCCTGCCACCCACAGATGTCCAGACCAAGATAGAACCTGTCTCTCCATCTTCCTCCATCAACTCTGAGGCTTCTCTCCTCTCAGCAGACTCCTCCAACCAGGTGAGCATCTACCTCCTTTCCTCCCTGCAGGTGCTCCAGTGAGTTCCTCCTGTCTCTTCTTCAGCTCCCTCTCCTCAACAGTCCTCCTGACTAATATATCTCTGGAATGCCCCACACAGGCTTTTATAGGAGAGGAAGTACTAGAAGTGAAGACAGAGTCCCCTTCCCCTCCAGGGTGCCTCCTGTTGGATGTTCCAGCTCCCTCACTTGGAGCTGTCCAGATCAGCATGGGCCCATGCCCTGATGGCTCCTCAGGTAATGGGGCATCCTGACATGTAGGGTTCCTGGTAAGAGGACTATAGTCCTGATATCCCTTCGTTCTTTCCTTCCTGCCTCTCACTTTCCTTCAGGCAAAGCCCTGCCCACCCGGAAGCCTCCATTGCAGCCTAAACCTGTGGTGCTAACCACTGTCCCAATGCCACCCAGAGCTGTGCCTCCTAGCACCACAGTCCTTCTGCAGCCCCTTGTCCAGCCACCCCCAGGTACTGAAGGAAAAAAGGAGGTGGGCTGCGTTGACCTTTTTAGGGAGTTCACAGGGAGGCTCCAACCCTTGGGTGCCCAGGTGGGGGTGTGGGCACAAGGACCCCACCCAACTCACATCTCTGACCTCCTTCTGCTCACTTGTTCCATGTCCCCAGTTGTCCTCATCCAGGGTGCTATTCGAGTACAGACTGAAGGACCAAGCCCCCCTGTTCCTCGGCCTGAGAGGAAAAGCATCGTTCCAGCTCCTATGCCTGGGAACTCCTGCCCACCTGAAGTGGATGTGAGTATTGGGGAGGAGAGTAGGGCTAGTGATGGGAATGGAAGAAGGGTATCTGTCAGACAGAGAACTATGGGATGAGGAAGAAGTTGAGACCCAGGAGCAAAAGTAAGGAAGTGGATCCATAAGATGATCCTGGGGGTCAGAGTAGACTCCTGTTTCTGTAAGAGTACCAACTTCATGCAGTTTCAGGATTCTTAGGTTTGCTATCACTACAGATGGAGAAATGGAGGTGGTCTCAGTAAATCACAGGCAGGGAAGTCATACTGTGTTATGGTTGTGGTTGTGGTAGTAGCTGGAGGAGGGAGGCTACTTCATTGGGGAAAACCAGGTAAACTGTTCTTTAAGTATAGCATGGTTAAACTTTAGACTCTATAAAGGAGGGTTGAAAGAAGGAAGACCCACCAAGGAAAGAGGTTCCACCAGGATGGAAGAAGTTCCTCCTACAGTCTTAAGTTTTCGCACTTCTGAGGAGCAATAGCAGGGAATAGTTGAGAGAAGGGCCTCTTCCCTGGAATGTTTTAGAGTAGAGGAAAAATCCTTTTCTGACAGTGTAGGTAGAGGTCAGGCAGGCGGGGGAATGGCTCCTGTGAGCTGCGGTAATCATTCCCTGGGGGTTGGGGGCATGGTTTCTTTCCAATTCATCTGTCATTCTTTCTTTGGCCTCTGGGTACTTAGGCGAAGCTGCTGAAGCGGCAGCAACGAATGATCAAGAACCGCGAGTCCGCTTGCCAGTCCCGGAGAAAGAAAAAAGAGTATCTGCAGGGGCTGGAGGCTCGGCTGCAGGCAGTCCTGGCCGACAACCAGCAGCTCCGTCGGGAGAATGCTGCCCTCCGGCGGCGGCTGGAGGCCCTGCTGGCTGAGGTGAGACTGGGCTGTCCCTGAGAGACAGCGGAAGTACGGGCTCCTTAGGATGACTCTTCCCACCGTCTCTTCCTTTGCACCTTAGAATAGCAAGCTCAAGTTAGAGTCTGGAAACAGGAAGGTGGTCTGCATTATGGTCTTCCTTCTCTTCATTACTTTCAACTTTGGACCCGTCAGGTGAGACTTCCTGAGAGCCCTTCAGGTACAGCCGCCCTTACATCCTCCTGATTGCCTGCTTTGGCCCAGTCCATTTCCTTCCACTTACATACAAACAGTTCTGGTGTCTTTGGCACCGATTTTGCATCTAGCTAGCCCCTTCTTGCTCCGTTGTTTTTCTAATAGGTGTTACATCATAGAATAGATGATGGTGATAATGTCAATAAAAATAATGACTATTAAGTGCTTACCCAGTTCTAGGCTCTAGATTAAGCACCCTCCTTTTCTTGAATAGGGATCATTGTCATTCCCATCTTACAGGTGAAGAAACTCAAGTTTTATTTTGTTTTGTTTTCCTGAGAAAGAGTCTCACTCTGTTGCCCAGGCTAAAGAGCCAAGTGCCATGGCTTAGCCTGCCTAGCTCACAGCAACCTCAAATTCCTGGGTTCAAGCATTCCTCCTGACTCAGCCTCCCAAGTAACTGGGACTACAGGCACCCACCACAATGTCCATCTAGTTTTTTTCCTATTTTTAGTAGAGACAGAGTTTCACTCTTGCTGAGGCTGGTCTTGAACTCCTGAGCTCAAGGGATTCTCCTGCTTCAGCCTCCCAGAGTGCTAGGATTACAGGTGTGAGCCACTGCACCAAGCCGAGATTCAGTTTTGTTTAACAGACTGGAAATTAGGCAGTCCATCTATAGAGCCCCCTACTCTTAGTTCGACACTTGATAAAGCTGGATTCCTCATCATGTTCTGTTCTTGCTTATCCACAGCATTAGTGAGCCTCCTCCAGCTGCTGTCTCTCCTCGGATGAGTGGCGAAGAGCCTCGGCCCCAGAGACACTTATTGGAGTTCTCAGAGCAAGAACTCCTTACCGGAGTTGAACCCCTACAGGGGTCTTCCCACAGCCCTGAGGAACCCCAGCCTAGCCCCACAGACCAGCCCAGTTTCAGGTGAGGAGAGAGAGAGGGCCTTGTCTTCTTTAGGGATATGATTGAATCTTCTCCCTGAAAGCTACTTTTGGTGAGTGGGGACCAAAGCTGTTCTCTTGCCATCACTGCCTTCTTTGTTGATATGAGAGTCCTAAGCAGTCTCCTAGAATTATCTCCTCCCTGTCTTACTCCAGGAACCTGACAGCCTTCCCTGGGGGGGCCAAGGAGCTACTACTGAGAGATCTAGACCAGCTCTTCCTCTCCTCTGATTGCCGGCACTTCAACCGAACTGAGTCCCTGAGGTATGGGGGAGTCACAGCTGGGGCATCCTCCCCTGTCCTCCACAGGCCCTCTGCAGGCAGTCTGGCTGGCCTCTGTAATGAAGTGCCAGCTCTCTCTGCCCTCTCTTCTCACTCCTGTGGGCACACAAGGAAAGAGGAATCTGGGCATGGCACAAAGGTGTTGAGCTTTTTCTGCTTCCCCAGGCTTGCTGACGAGCTGAGTGGCTGGGTCCAGCGCCACCAGAGAGGCCGGCGGAAGATCCCTCAGAGGGCCCAGGACAGACAGGTAGGAGAGCGTAGGGCTAATTCAAGAAAGGCCACTTGAAGACAGGGGCTAAATGTCCTGGGGATTTTGAGTGGATGTCTCATCGTAGAAGTTATGGGATCATTTGGGGAAAGTGGAAGGGTGGGTGTGAGATGGCATCAGCTGGGGGCTGTCTGTCTCTTTCCCTTTTCCCTTCACCCTCTTCAAATCCTTAGATACTTCTCCTTCCAGAAGGCTCAGCTATGGAAGAAGTTACCTCCAGTTAAGGCAATCCCTACCCAACCCCCTGGGCCCCCAGA
The DNA here is from genome assembly GCA_963574655.1 of Perodicticus potto. Taxonomy (NCBI): domain Eukaryota; kingdom Metazoa; phylum Chordata; class Mammalia; order Primates; family Lorisidae; genus Perodicticus; species Perodicticus potto. Next base: position 59,824 of record CAUYRH010006465.1, read on the forward strand.
AAGGTAAGTTTGGGTGGGTATTTAATTGTTAAGTGAAATTCTACTCTCAAGAGCTATACCCCCAGGAGCTGTCCCATGCTTGTCATTATTAATATCAATGGGGCATGCCTCCTTCATCCATTCACATGGGGGGGGGCCGTGTGTTTTTTCCCCCAGTGGGGACTAAACACTAGGTTTAGTTTCCCCCAAATCCTGTTTCCCTACCCACCTAGGGATTCTGTGGGCCAACTCCAGATATATCGCCACCCAGAGCGTTCACAGCCAGAGTTCTTGGATGCAATTGACCGAAGGGAAGACACGTTTTATGTTGTCTCCTTCCGAAGGGTGAGTACCTCCTCCCTGCCCCATCTCTGTCACACTGGACTCCGCAACAGTCTGTCTTCATTGAGAGGGTGTAGAGTAGGATGGGGGAGCCTGTCAGTATCTTTTCCTCAATCCTCCCACTCTGGCTCCTTTGTTCCCTAGGACCATTTGCTGCTCCCAGCCATTAGCCACAACAAGACCTCCCGGCCCAAGATGTCCCTGGTGATGCCTGCCATGGCCCCCAATGGTAATTCTTTCCCTGATGGGTGTTGAGGGAATTCCAATAGGGAGATCCAGCATGGCAGGGGGAGGGGAGAGGAGTGGGACATTGGAGAGATGGTAGACTCATAGGTGAGAAGCAGCAGGAAATGGGTGAAGAGAAGAACAAAATACAGGAGACTGATGGGAGGAAGATGAGGGTATGGGTCCTCCTTTGGTGAAGATGCTTGGGTAGATGCTGGACAGAGGGCGGTGGGCTAGGAACCTGCTAGACTCTCACTTCCTTTTTTTCTCTCAATGCCCCCTCCTGTGTGATCCCACATACATCAATGCCATTTTCTTTTCCTATCCCTTTCCTTCTCCCTGCACCAAACTCCATCCCTGCCATCCCGTTTAACTCCCTCTGGATCTGCCTTCTCACTGTGGCCCTTTTCTTCCCTCCCTGCTCACCTCTACCCTCCCCCTGTTTGCCTCCCCATTGTCTTTTTTCTTCACTCTCCCCTTCTCACAGAGACCCTGTCAGGCCGAGGGGCCCCAGGGGACTATGAGGAGATGATGCAGATCGAGTGTGAGGTCATGGACACCAGGGTGATTCACATCAAGACCTCCACCGTGCCCCCCTCGCTCCGAAAACAGCCATCCCCAACCCCAGGCAATGCCACGGGTGGCCCTTTGCCAGCCTCTGCAGCCAGCCAGACCCACCAAGCCTCCCACCAGCCCCTCTACCTCAATCATCCCTGACCTCTGCCACGCACTCTGACTTAGAACTGGGGGAGAGGTACAGGGTAACCAAATGGGACTGTTTTGAATTTCCCTAATCTCTAGGCTTGGGGTAATTGGTAATGGAAAGACAGAGTGTGGGGGTTAAGCACTTATTTGAGGTGAGAGAGTCACCTCTCTTCTCATCATATAGGGTTCCTCTCATTTCTGTGAACCCCCAGTCCCTGCTTTTTTTCTTTGAGGATATTGGGTAAGATTCAGTTTTGCGGTAGGTAGGCTCCTATGTATACTCTATTCTTTTGTTTTTCTGTTTGGGGGGAATTTAGTCCCCAGGTGGGACAAGGGAAGTTTTTACATTTTGTCACTGGTTACTGGGAGTAAAGGAGGGTGGTGGAGGGAGATCAGATTTACGTGTGTGCATATCTTCTTTTTTATTATTAAATAAACAACTTGGAGGGAGTTGAAGGAATGGTGGCTGCCTTTCTGGCTCAGATGGGGAGTTCAGGGGAAAGTGACTTCGATAGGGCCAGCATCAAAACTAAAGCAAAGAAAATAGAGCTGGCTCTGGGGTGGGAATGGGATTATAGACTTCACGTCATCCCCTTGCCCCCACCACTGCAGTGCTAGAGTGGCTGGGTCCATCCTAGCAGGGATGTCCCATGGCGTGACAAACCAGAGGATACAGATCCCTGGAATGTGTCTGAGTAAACAGGAAGGATGGGGGGCCCCACACCCTTTGGGGTGAGCAGCCTCTGGGTCCCCTACTCTCTAACAGGTTCAGCCTTCTCTTGCTTTCCAGGATGAGCAGCTCAAACAAACAACAGGAACTGGAGCCAGAGGGCTCAAAGCCCAAGAGGGAGGGGCCTTGATGGAGAAGGGGATGATATTCAGGAAGAAAGGGGGGATGTTGTAGGATATCCTCATAGCCCTAAATTGGAGGTGACTGAGACTTGAAAGTCAGATAAAAAAGACAAGAGTGGGTCAGACAGAAAAGACTATGCATTCTAATTAAAAGGAAAAGGATTGGGATACAGTAAGGGATCAAGTCTCAGCCCAACTTGGTGGGATCCCCCTCCAGCTGCTCCTGTCCAGCAGTGCCTCAGGCCCAACCCTGCAGTAGTGTCCTGGGTCAGCTAGAGGGTGTGAGCTGGGCCTAGGCTCAGTGCCCAGATGACTGGACAAGGGCTGTCCGGGCCATAAGCCCAGGCCTAAAGGAGGGAGGAAGAACCTCACGTGTCCTGCCAGGCAACATCCTCCCTTCACCCCAGCCATTACTGTGTTTGGAATAAAAACAGAAGGAGTAACTATGGCAACCTGGAACAGGGGCTCCCAGGAACTAGACCTCTCTTCCCTCCAGAGGGCAGCCCTGGCTCCTTAGCAATGCTTCCCATCCCAAGGTCCCTCAAGCCTCATCCAGCCCTATGCAGGCAGAGAGTGCAATGAAGGCAAAGATTTTGGAAGCAGGTCACGTGAGCCGGGTTCCCTGCCTTGCCTTTTATTATTAGATGTCCTTAAACACTCTGAGCCTTTGTTTCCTCATCTGTAAGATGGGATACTCCTACCTACTCAGGGTTGATGTGAGAATGAAAGATGATGTTCTCAGTGCCTGGTCCACGGTAGATATATACTTTTTCCTTATTCCTTGCTCCTTTTTCTCCCCATTTACATTGTGCTTTTTTCCTCTATTCCATTTTATCCCATCTGAGATCATTGCCATTTCATTACATTGTTGCTCTTTCTCATTCCTGACCACAGTTCAAGAAAGTACTTGAAGTGTTCAGACTGGGGGCCTTGGGGTGGGACGTGCTGCACCTCTTCTCAGTGTCAAGGCACTTTTGCATGAACTACACATCAGACCTCTCTTGGCTGAGGGAGTGGAGTGACAGGAAGGATTGAGAGCAACAGAAAGAGTAGGTGTACCATGAGGGGTGAAGGTAGGTCAGACTTGGGGCTACTTCCCTCCAGACCCATGTGGATCTGTAAGTCCACTCAGCATGCCAGGCCACTGTCACACTTGCACCTCATTGGCCCCTCTGTACAAGGCCCTCTTCCTCTACCTGTTCTGCTTTCCTCCCTCAGGATCCCCTCCTTTTCTCCATCCTCTGTGACCTCACTGTGCCTCCCTCCCTCTTTGTTCTCTAGATGTCTTTCCTGCCTTGTTTTGCCCTCTACCCTGCTGAGTTATCTCTATCTCTTTTTGACCCTTTGTAGTTCATTTTGTTTCCTGTTTCTTTTGTACTTTTTTGTACTCCCCATGTCCTGCTTCTCTTTTTCCTTTATTTTTCTCTCTGTCTTCTCATCTCCTCTGCTGCCGGCCCTGTGCTTACCTCTTCCCTTTCCTGTGCCACCTCCTATCTATTGCTCTTCCCACGCCTTTGTCCACATCCCTTGCCCTTTTCCATTGCTTCCTCTCTTCTCCCCCGCTTGACTCTGCCCCTCCTCCTTCCTCCCCTCTTCTCCTTTTTACTTCCCCACTCCAATTCTCTGTCCTCTTCCCCGCTGTGGGGGCCGGGACTGGGGAGCCTAATGTTTGCCTCATCGTTCTGCTATGGCTTCTGGATACAGCACATCTGGATTCCAGGGCCCAGATGTGTGGTTGCCACAGCGACCTCAGTCCCTCTGGTAAATACAGGCGCCCACCCACCCCAGAGCAGAGAACAAAACAATTGTGTGACTTTCTTTTGTCACGAGATAGAAATGTCCTTCCTCCTCCCTATTCCCCACACCCATGTCTCCAGGCAAAGGAAGTTTTAAGGGTCGAAACCCTTTCTGTGGCTCCCCTGCCCCTGTTCAGCCTTAGCCTCTTAGTTCTCACCCCTCTTTCATCTCAGCTTTTTCCTTTGCATGTTCCTCATCTTCACCCCAGTTCTCAATATAGAAGGTTGACCACCCCTCCCCCATCTGATGTTGTTTCTTCTAATGGAAGCTATGCAATAACTGGATGCAGAAAGAAGTTTCAGAAATCCAGATTCGCCACTCTTACTTCCCCAAGTCCTTCAAGAAAGCTGCTTCATTTGTCTCTGCACTGTCTTAAATCTTTAGCTTTCCAAGAGCTGTTGGTGGGGGAGGGGTGTAAATACAGGCTCTGGAACCCCCAAACCTGGGTAAAACCCACTTCCATCACTCCTAGCAAAGTTCCTTAGACAAGCCACTTAATGTCTGTGAGCCTCTGTTTCCTCAACCACAAAGTGGAATAGTGCCTGCACCGTGTAGGAAAGTGCTTTGTAAACGGAAGCTCTGCACAAGTGTTTTCTATCTTTCCTCTCTCTGGGACTGTTTCCTTGGATTGCAGCCTCTGGCTTCTATTCCTTCCCCTCTTTATCCTTCAGGTCATTGCCCTCATTTGCCCTTGCTCTTCTGTGTCTTCCTTCTATTCTCCTTTCCATCTTTTCTATACCTTTGATAGCTTCTGAGGTCAGAACAGGAACTTGGAGGATCCTCCGAGGATGGAGGCTCAGCGGTGAAGACACCTGAACTGAGGATCCAGAAAACAGCCAGAGCACAGGACAGTTCCTGACAACACTGTAACCTTTCTACTCACCACCTGGGATACCTCAGTGAGGCCAACCCCAGCTTTGGCCACTGGGTGTCCCTGCCTTTATGCCTGGACTCCTTCCTCTTTCCCCATCCTTCTCTCCCAGCCCTCATCATCAGTACTGACTAGCATTTACTGGGCACATGTGTTATGTGAGGCTTGGCACTTTCCTGATGAAATGAAAAATGTATAAGACATGACCTTCTCCAAGAGTCTGAAAACTAGGGGAGGAATCAAAGTTTAGACAATGATTATTTCAGAACCTGCAACTATGTCAAGCTTCCAGTGGCTTCCCCAAATGCCTTGTAAGTTTGTAAACATCTGAAATCCCACATTCCTCTCTAAGACCCCAACAGTGGGCTTTTGAAACATTCTAGGGTCTTCTGGTTGCACACTGAGCCAAATTTTCTTGTGGTGACCATACTTCCTAAATAACAAAACGAAGACATGGGGCTTAGGAAACAGACCTGTGGAACAGAAATCCAATAGTATCAGTAAGAAATCTATACTTTGTGGAGTCTGCTTTTTCTGTAATGCTATTTCCAGACCCTCTCTTACCTTTTCCTCCTCTGGGCTCCCACTACACCCCCTGCCAGGAGATCTGAGAGAAGCTGCTACCTACTCCTGGTTCTGGGGGCTTCAGGCCAAGGCAGAGGAAGGAAGCTGAGCCCAGCACTGTCCAAGATGCTGACTTCATCCTCCCCATCAAAGCCAGGAAAAAAACAGCCACACACACCCAGACAAATGGACACACACGGGGACACCCACGCGAGTGCCTGTGTGTGTCTTTGCCTTCAGCCACATGGAATTAACTGAGTATCTGGCCACAGCCACATGCCCCAGGGACACCAGCACACTTGCATCTGTGAGGATCTGACCTGGTGTGCAGACACCTGTGCCCCAACCCATGTGGCAAAATGAGGCACATGCAGGCTCTTTGTCACAAAGTCTCTTTCACTATCACCTCTGACTTGGCAAAGCTACACCTCAGTGGTGGGGTTTGCAGTGGGATAGAACTCTGTCTTTGGTGTGGAGCTGAAGATGGGGGTTGCCCCGCAGCTTGGATATTTCTCTTCTGTGGCAAAGTCTCTTTTCAGCCCCTCGTCAGGGCAGCACATGGAGAAATGAGGCCAGGGAAACACCCAACAGACTCATGTGGGTGTGTCTGCCTCCCTGTCCACCCTGTGCTCTGGTTGTCAGCCCTTGGTCTGCCTGAGGCCAAAGGCAGAGTGCCCTTTTCCTCCCATCCCTATTTCTCTCCCCACCCTGCTCCAGCTTCCCTGCAGCACCCAGGCATTAGCCGCTTTCTGCTTTCCACCACATCATCCTCCAGTCTTGTGCCCCACCCCCATATTTATCTCCTAGCCCTTTCATCCCTAAACCTCCCTCTTAACCTCAGGATTTCTTCCCACATCTCCCCTGAACCCCAACTTCCTTGCCAAGGCTTATATCCAGGTGTTCAGCCAAGCCCTTGCCCAGCCAGTGCCCAAGCCTCACCTGCCATTTCTTTAGGAATTTACTGGGGTGGGAGAATGAAAAGTGGGTAGTGATCCCGAGTTGAGAGCAGGAGAGGGACTGATCATAATAGAGTCAGCCCAGGGCTGGGGCAAGCAGGCAAGTGGAGAAGATAGAGGAAGAAGCAGTGGTACTGGAGCAGGGCACTGACTTGGAGTCCCAGAGTTGGAGAGAGGTTACCTCCTGCCTCCTGCCCCCAATCTCTGTGCACTGCCAGGGGAGAATTGGCAGAAGGATGAAGGAGCCAGCACTGAGCAACAGACATGGGGCCAGATCCAGAGATCAGAACTAAAGCAGTGGCTGGGAAGAGGTGGGAGGGGAAGAAGGGGGAGCAGGCTGGCCAGGAGAAAGGATGTAGGCTGAGAGGCTAACATTGGGGTGGAGAGAAGGGGCAACAAGTGGGGAAATAATAGGTAAAAGAGAAATGGCAGGAAGGGCAGGCAAAAACTAGGGTGGGAGTTAAAAATGGGACAGGGAAAGGACGGAAGAGGTAAGACCATGGATGGAGGGGGTGAGATTAGGTTATGGTAGGACTCAGTGACCCTAGACAGGGAGGGGGCTGGGTGGTGGCAGGAGGAAAGGAGGGGTGGCATGTGGGAGGGCCTGGGAGCAGTGGGAGGACCAGCCCTATCTCCGCTCCCCTCCCTGACCTCATGCTGGTCCTCCCCTTCTCCTCCTCCTGCTCTCTGCACACTCCCTCCTCACTGTCGCTGCCGAGATCAACAGCTGGCTGGTCGTGACTCATTGAGCCCCTGTTGTAGGGGATAAACAAGGGGGACATCCACGGAACCAAGGGCTGCCAAGGGGATCCACCCTGCCCTGCCCTGAAACACCCCACTTCCAGGGTTGGGGACAGAACAGGTGCAGAGGCACTGCAGCCACCCCCATTGCCCAGGTAAGAAACAATTCCTCTTGGAGGAGCGGGAAGAAGCAAGGGATTTCTCTCTCATCCTTCACACTCCAGGTGAAGGTTTGGCAGGAGAGTTCTCAGGAGTGCTTCTCTGGGCAGGGGCTTGCTTCGGTGAAGGATAGGGGAAATAGGAGTGCGCATTGGAGACCAGACTCCCTATGGAAGGTGTGTCTGGGGCGGGGGATGGGAATGCCGAGGTTTGGATAGGATGCAGACACCTGAGAGAGGCTGGGAACAAACATACAGAATCTGGAAGGCAAGTAGAGGAACCAAGGGGTGGTGGTTATTTGTCACCGGTGAGGTGAGTGGGGGGGCTGGTTGGGGGGCATCAGACCAAGCTAGGGGCCAGCTGAACCTCGGGAGGAAGGTGGTGGTGGATCCCAAGTGCTAGGGCTAAAGCAGCTGAGCACAGCTTTGGGAGGTGCCAAAGGGAGCTTCTTTGGGCATCCAATGGGAACTTCCTGGATGGCAGCATGTGAGTTGGTGAGTTATAGGGACAGGTCTGGAGTGGGGGGGGGGTCTCTTTAGGAAATGCTGAAACAAGGCAGAGTCAGAGCTCTCAGGTCTGGTAAGGGCACAGAGCCTCCAGAGAGGATCCTAAAACTTGTTCTTGGCTAGAGCTCTGCACCCATGACTCATAGTTCAGCAGGGCTAGGATGGCTGAGAGTTGCCCCTTGAGGCACAGGGACTCCATCCCTCTTCCAGGCTCCCCCTGCTTCTCTCTGTCTAAAACTTTCCCCTCCCAATACATGTGACACACCCCGGGTGGGGCGAGTGAACCCCTTATCTCGCCTGGAAAGAATTTAATGGCTTAGAAACAACTGGAAGTGGAACTGAGAGGAACTACTGGGAAGCCACTCGGAAACACCACAGCTGCTGTCTGCCCCACCCCTGCTTCCCTGGCCCTCCCTCCAAATCTCTGGGGACCAAAAAGCACCTCAATTCTTCAAACTTTCTTCTGCTCCAGTCCTGGACACTTGGTACAGGACCAGAACCTGTCTTCCTGCCTCTTACTGTCCCCCTGACACGCCCTGACCTTTTTCCACTCAGGGTCCGGATATCCTTTCTTTTAATTTTTCCATTACCCTAGCTATTAGCTCCCCAGAATAAGGGGCATCTGAATCCCTCAACTTTTCCCTTTTCTGGCATCCCCTTCCCATCTGTTTCCAACCCAAAATCTAGGACCCTCATACTCCCTCCCGACTCTTGCACTCCTAGAATCCTTCTACCTTTATCCCTCATTGCCAGATTCAACTAGGGGTATAATAGGAGGGCAGAGGGAGGCCTGGTGGTGGGACCACAGCACCTATCTTTGGAACATCCCACATGGAAGCCAGCCTCTCTCCCCACCCCTTGGGACCTACAGTCCCTGATGAGCAAAGTGTCAAAGTTGGCCACAACACTGAATACCCAGGAAGCTGAGTCACAGTTTGGGAAGATGCCCCCCATCCCTGCCAGCCCTCCAACTGTGTGGAGGGTGCCAAAAGGGTGGGACTGCATCCCCCCTCCACACACATACAACTGCAGAAAGGTGTGCCAGGCATAGCACTAGGAGGGATGGTAAGGGGAAAACATCAGAGAAACCTAAATTCTTTGCTTGCCTAGAATTGAGAGAAGAGTGGAATTCTTTAAGGAGTTGGAAGAGGGGACCTGGAGTAGGGGAAGACAGAGAAGGGCAGGGGATTGTAAAGAAGCTCTGGGAGTATGATCTATGGATGCTGCTTCTCTCTTCTCAACCAGTCTCACCACCTTGCCAGAGAAGCTGGTGGGCTCTCTTTGCTCCTTCCTGCTGCAAAGACCACACAGGGAAAGATGAGGGACCCAACTATTTGGGGAGGGGTACTGGACAACTCCCAGAGGCCTCCAGGGGTGCAGGAAAGTACAACAGGGGATAGGACCATGTATCTTCTGCTCTCTACTTGGGAAGGACTTCCTGTTTGGTCCCCTCACTTCAGCTGCCCTCTGAGCCAATGAGAAATGAGCTTTCTTAGGCATCACTCAATGACTGGATATGGAGGAAGCCTGAAGGGGAGATTTGGTGCATGTTTGTGTACATGCACATGTATCTGTGTACAGGTGGGTCCATATTTGTATTTGTGGATGAACAGGTATACATGTATTTATGTATGCACACACTTCTATGGTGTAGGAGTGATCTGCATGGCCCTAGACACAGAGTGATAAGATTTGAGGCTAGGCTAGAATCTATCTTTTACCTCAGGATATACCCCAAGCTGGGAGAAGGGCCGGGGCACAGGAAAGGGCAGCTGCCTAGGATTTCTTGCGTAGGGTGCTTCTCAGTGTGGAAACACTCTTTCCCTGTCGCCCAGCTTCACTTCTATCTCTTGCTGGCTGGTAGCAGAGTGTAATGGATGGTAGCCCTGAAAACTCCTTTTTCTCTGATCCAGAGGAAAAGAGTAGGAAGCCAGGAAATGTGTGTGTGTTGGGTGGTGCGTCCCTCCATGATCACCAGTCAGCGTTTCCACCCCCATGCCTGCCCGCCTTCTCTCTCTAGCCTCTCTTGTCTGGAAGAGCTGGCCACCTGCCAATATCTCTCCTCAACTCTTTGCCTGAGCTGAATCCTGACCTGCTTTGTCCACAGCCCTCTGATCTCACCCCGGGTGCCCATCACTTTCCTCTCAAAGCCTTGCCTCCTTATGCTCCCCAATCCTTGCCTCAATGAATTCCACAAACAATTTGGTAACCACCAACCAGATCAAGAAACGAGGTGCTCTTAGCACCCCAGAATTAATCCCCTTCTGGCCATTATCCCCTGCCGAGAGTACACTTCTAACTTGGAACACTATAAATTAATGTTGTTTGTCCTCAAACTTCATATAAATAGAAATATGTAGCATATTCTTTTACACATCTGGCTTCTTTTGTTTAACTTCCTATTGGTAAGTTCCATTTATACTATTGCATGTAATTATAGTTCATGCCTGCTTTATTTTATTTCACTGTATGAATAAATCACAATTTATTTAATCCATTCTACTGATGTGAAATGTTTGAGTAGTTCCCAGTTTGGGGCTATTATGAGTGGAACTGCTGTGTGGGGTATATTCCTAAAAGTGGAATTGTGGGGTCATAACGTTTACATATGTTCAGCCTTAGTAAATGTAGTAGATTCTGTCAAACAGTTTTTCAAAGTGCTTGTACCATCTGGTACTGGCAAGATCCACCCCAGCTTGGTCTCTGACTCTGCCTCTGCCCTGGCTGCTGTGTCTGACCAACTTCCAGCTTCAGACACTGTCCGTGGTCCTAGCCCTGACCTTGGTCCTGCCTTTGGTTCCAGCCTTAATGCTAGTCCTGGGCTTAAACTGGACTTTTCATTTATTCATATAGTCAGTATTTATTGAGCATCTATTTGTGCCAGATGCAAGGATACAGCAGCCAAGAACAACAACAACAGCAACTACAAAACAGGTGCCTGTCCCTATGGACTTTACAGTCTAGTGGCCAAGATTGAAAGTAGGCAATAAAGTAATAAAATAATCTCACTGTATGTTTATTTATATATGATCACAAATTGTTCTAAATGCAATGAGTGAGAATTACATGATGCTGTGATGTGACATGGTGAGGAGACCTGACCTGATCAGGAAAGCTTCCCTGCGGAAGTGATGAGGGGCTGAGACCTGAAAAATGAGGAAGTCAAGAGAGAAGAGTGTTACACAAAGAGGGAACAGCATCTACATAGGTCTGGCACTGGGAAGGAGCACTAAGTGTATGAGGGGCTTAAAGGTGCTGGACGAGAAAGAGGGAGGGAACATTACAGGAGATGAGGTGGGAGAGGTCAGTGGAGCATATGATATCAACAGGGCTATTTGGAAGGGAGATACTGAAGAGTTGTGTTTTTGTGTTTTTTTGTTTTTGGGTTTTTTTTTTTTTGAGACAGAGTCTTACTATGTCACCCTCAGCAGAGTGCTGTGGTGTCACAGCTCACAGCAACCTCAAACTCTTGGGCTTAAGCGATTCTCTTGCCTCAGCCTCCCAAGTAGCTGGGACTACAGGCACCAGCCACAATGCTGGCTAATTTTTGTTGCAGTTGTCATGGTTGTTTAGCTGGCCTGGGCCGGTTCAAACCTGCCAGGCTTGGTGTATGTGGCCGGCGCCGTAACCACTTGCTATGGGCACCAAGCCAATATGTAAAAGTTTTAAGGAGGAGAGGGACATACTGCTTGCCTTTGTGATACTGTAGAAGCAAGAGTGGAAGCAGAGGAACCATCCAGGAGGCAATTGCTTTTTTCAAGCAAAAGAGAGACGGTAGGTTGACTACAACTGTGTTAAGAGGGAGAGAAGAAATAAAGAAATGTTTACAAGAAAATATGGTGGCATTGAAAAGACTGTTAGGCTTCTAGCTTGTAAAACTAGATAAATAGTGAGGCCCTGAGCTGCGACGAGGAATGCTGGGAGGGGATGGGGTTCAGTTTCAAACATGTTGAATTTGAGGTGCTCGAGGGGAAATGCCAAGCAGCCAGGCAGATATATTGCTGCAGAGTTAGGAGGAGATAATGGGGCTGATTTTACAAATTAGTGTACAGTTTGTTGATTAAAATCATGAGTCTAGATAAAAGGACTAGGTGGGCGACTAGAGCAGTAGGTCTGAACTCTACAGCACATTACAATCATCTGGGGAGCTTTTAAAAATACTAACCAATGGTTGGTGCCTGTGGCTTAAAGGACTAGGGGGCCGGCCCCATATACCAGAGGTGGCAGGTTCAAACCCGGCCCTGGCCAAAAAAAAAATACTAACCAAAATGTGGTTCCTCAGTCATTCTAACCACATTTCAAGTGTTAATATTCACATATCTTTCTTGGCTATCATATTGGACAGGATGGACATGGAATGATTTAAAATGGAAGCTGTATCCAGTGATTTTGAGAAGTCAAGTAAGATGAAGATGAATGATCCTTAGATTTTGTGACACTGAGGCCACTGGGAGACTTTAGAGACAGCTGTTTGGTGGGTTGAAGGAGGATGGGAAAGCCAGATAGTAGTGGACTGAGGTATGCTTGGGCTATGGGGAAATGGCAACAGCAAGTACAGGTAAACTGATAAATTGGTCATGAAGTAAAGGAAAGAAATATATAGTGACTGGAGGTGGTATAAGATTAGGTAATGGTTTATTGAGGGTTTTTTTTTTTAAAGACAAAGTCTTACTTTGTCAACCTCAGTAGAGTGCTGTGGTGTCATAGCTCACAGCAATCTCAAAATCTTGGGCTCAAGTGATCCTTTTTTTTTGAGACAGAGCCTCAAGCTGTCACCCTGGATAGAGTGCTGTGGCATCACAGCTCACAGCAACCTCCAACTCCTGGGCTCAAGCAATTCTTCTGCCTCCACCTCCCAAGTAGGTGGGACTACAGGCACCCGCCACAACACCCAGCTATTTTTTGGTTGCAGCCAT
>CAUYRH010006467.1:0-101128 GCA_963574655.1 Perodicticus potto
GGCAACCATCTTTGGCAGCACTTATGTCTGTGAACAGACATTTTCCAGAATGAAACATCGGAAATCTCCAACCAAATCTAGACTAATTGATGCACATTTGCATCACTTGTTACAACTAGCAGTGACAAATATGGAACTGGACATTGACCATCTCATTAGCCAAAGGCAGGCCCATAGTTCCCATTGAAATACTGGTAAGTTTGTTGATTTCACTTTATTTGTTCTTCATTTTAAATATTGTATTTGTTCCCATTTTGTTTTTCTACTTCAAAATAAGATATGTGCAGTGTGCATAGGAATTTGTTCATAGTTTTTTTTTTTTTTTAACTATAGTCTGGCCCGCCAATGGTCTGAGGGACAGTGAACTGGCCCCCTGTTTAAAAAGTTTGAGGACCCCTGGGCCAAGGAAATGACAAGAGACAGTCATTGGACCCCAGGGGGAAAAAATAATGAAATTAGAAATGATAAATAATGTTAACATATGAAAACTATAAATATATCTGACTTTTTTCTTTATAATTTTTATCCAAAATATCAAAAGGTATAAGTGTTCTTGTTCCACAGATGAATTGCATAATGCTGAAGTCAGGGCTATTAGTGTGCCCATCACCAGAATAGGTATTTTTTTTTTTTTTTTTGCCATCAACCACTACCACTCTCCCTCTTTTTAGTTTCCATGTCCTTTACACCACTTTATGACCATGTATACCCATATTAACTCCCACTTATTAGCGTGAACATGTGGTGTTTATTTTCCCATTCCAGAGAAATAATAATCTTCTCTAATTCCATTCAAGTGGTTGCAAATGACATTATTTTATTCCTTTTTATAGCTGAGTAGTACTACAAGGGAGGTAGAGATAGATATAGATGTATATGATATATATCTAATATATATAGACTATAGATATAGATATAGTTATAGATATAGATATAGTTATCATATTTTCTTTATCTAATCAACTGATGGAAACTTAGGTTAAATCAACATCATTGCAATTGTGAATTCTGCCATTATAAACATTGGAATACATGTATCTTTTTTGTATAATGACTTTTCCTTTGGGTAGATACCCAGTAGGGGGAATCCTGGGTTGAATGGTAGGTCGATTTTTAGTTCCTTGAGGAATTTCCATATTAATTTCCATAGTTGTAATGCCAATTTATACAGTTCCACCAACACTATATAAGCATTCCTTTATCACCACATCCATGCCAAATATCTATTTTTATTTTTTAATAATAATGGAGATTCTGATATGGTAAGGTGATTTTAATTTGTATTTCTCTGATGAACAGTAATGTTGAGCACTATTTTTCATATGCCTGTTGGCCATTTTTGTATTTTCTTTAGAAGAAATTCTATTCAAGTATTTTACCCACTTTTTAATGGGGTTATTTGTTTTTTTCCTGCTGATTTGTTTTGGTTCTCTGTAGATTGTAGATATTACCCCTTTGTGGCATGCATTGTTTGCAAATATCTTGTGCTATTCAGTAAGATGTCTATTTAGTTACTCAGTTTATTATTTCTGTTTCTATGTAGAAAATTTTTGGTTTTGTTTAATCCATCTATGATTAGTAAATTTTAAATTATTTCCTAAATTATTTTTTTCTGGTTTCTTTGAGTTTTTTTTTTTTTTTTAATTTAAGCTATTATTTTGCATTTATTTTTGTGGTAGATTACTTTTATAGATTTGCTTATGTAGAACCATTCTTGCATCTCTGGGATGAAATCCAGTTGTTGTGATGAATTACATTTTGATATACAACTGAATTTGGTTTCTTTATAATTAGAGATGGTAAGCATTTTTTCCATGTTTTTGTTGGCCATTGGACTTAACAATGAAAAGGAAAGAATGCTCAGTAACTTGCTTTATGAAGTCTAAATCCACTTGATAACAAAATCAGGAAAGGACACGACTAAAAAACTACAGACCAATATCCCTTTTCAATTTAGATGCAAAAATTCTCAATAAAATATTAGCAAACCAAATTCAGCTGTACATCAAAAAATAATTCATCATGACCAACTGGATTTCATCCAGAGATGCAAGAATGGTTCAACATAAGCAAATTTATAAAAGTAACCCACCACAAAAATAAATGCAAAAGCAATGACCATATGATCTTTTTAATAGACACAGAAAAAGCATTTAACAAAATTCAGGACAATTTTATGATAAGAATGCTTAGTAAAACAGACATGTAGGGGACTTACCTCAAAATTATAAAGGCCATCTGTATCAAATCACATCCCAAATCATATTGAACAGGAAAAAATTGATAGCATTCATGCTTAGAACTGGGCCCAGACAAGGTTGCCCACTCCGTCTACTTATGATCAGCATAGTGCTGGAAGTTCTTACCAGACCAATCAGGCAAGAGAAAGAAATCAAGAGTATCCAAATAGGGAAAGAGGAGAGGTGAAATTATTGGGTTTTTTGCTCATGACATGATCTATCTAGAAAATCCCAAAATTTCAACCCAAATGGAATTGATAAATACATTCAGCAAAGTATTAGGCTACAAAATATATACAAATCAGGAGCTTTCATATACACCAACAACAGACAAGCTGAGAATGAAAGAAAAGATGTAATACTTTTATCAGTAGCAACCAAGAAATAAAATTCCTAGGAAAGTATTTAACTAAGAAAGTGGAAGACATCTATAGGGAAAACTATGAATCACTAAGGAAAGAAATTATAGAGGATGTAAATAGATGGAAAAACACATGCTCGTGGAGCAGCAGAATCAACATTGCTAAAAGGCTATTCTACCCAGAGTGATTTACAGATTCAATGCAATCCCCACTAAAATACCAATGTCATTTTTCCCACATCTAGAAAAAAACGGGATCTCATTTATTTTTTTTACAATTCATGTTAGAATTCATTATTTGTCATTTCAGCATTTTTAATTTTGGTTTGGATCCATTTGTAAAGAGTTGGTGAGCTCCTTTGAGTGTATCCTTTCAACCTGGTTTTTCATACTTCCAGGGTTCTTGTGCTGATTCCTCCTCATCTGTAGCAGCTTCTGCTTCTTGTTTTGGGATTTAATTAGTTGGGACTCCCCCCACCCCCTAGGAGTATTCCTGTAGCACCTACCTTGTTTTCAGTAAGGACTTAGGCTTTGGGTGGGTCTGAGTTCTGGATGGATGCCTTGGTTATTGATATCCTTAGTGTGGTGGTTTTCCCACTTGGTTGTTGTTTGTAAGCTCTAGTTGTGGTGTACTACGTACATGGATAGATTCTTTGTCTTTTATAAACAAGGAGATAAAAGGCTTTCAAATCTTTTCTCTTTCCTTAGCCTTTCTCTAGCTTTGTTGTTTTCTTAACAGTATGAATTATATTGATGTGCCCAGTTTAAATTCTAACTTAGTAGGCTGTAATTGCAGGCAATCATCATGCTCTGTATAACTGAATCAGTAAATGCTATAATGGGCTGTATTCCTTGCCCTTCCTGCTAGCAGGTAGTGTTTGCAGGAAAGAGCCAGCTGAAGTGGCAACTTTTGTGGCCTGTGTTCAGCTTCTGTATCTGCCAGGAGAAGCACTCATGTGTCTCTGGTGGTGTGTGTGGCTCTGGAGCTCCCATGGGATTCTTTCTTATGCTCCATCATAGCCAAGGTGAGTGGAGGAGTGAGGCTGTGCATAGCTGGGTTGGATGAGCCTGCAATCCCATTCCACAAGGCTGGGCACAAGAGCTGCCTCATCGGGGTCAAGGGTCAGTTCCCAGGCTGCTGGGAAAAACCACCAAGAAGGGTCTGAAGTGGCTCCACCTCACCAAAAAGTCTGTCATGTGAGAAGGGCAGTTTGGGACGTAGTGGAGTGCAGTCTACCACTGCAGGGTGGACTCGGCTTCACTATTCTTCCCTCTTTTCCCATGCCCCGTGGCTCACCTTCTGGCATCTGGCTGCAAGTAGCAGTCTAAATTAACTGAATTCACTTGCAATGGCAAGGATCCTGCTCTGGACCAAAAGCACAGCCACTGTGGTGGCCACAGGAAGGAGGGGTGTTTTCTGTAAATGCACTGCAGCTCAGACCCACACAATGCTCTCCTTTTAGTTCTTCTTGGGGAGAACTAACTTTGCTTTCCAAGATTGGTTCACAAATCACTCCTCCATGTCACTAAGCAAAACAATCAAGTCCTTGGAGTAGAGGATCCAGCTTGTAGGTCTATCCTCTGATCCTGTAAATTCAACCCCTGACCAGGTGGTTCCACCTCACCAAAGTTTGTCATGGGAGAAGGGCAGTTTGGAATGTATTGGAGTGCATGCTGGTCTCAAGTTGCTCCTAGTGTGTTTAGTCAGGCGTAATGTCCCTCCACTTCTGGCTATATACTGCTGTGCTGGAGCAGTTGGGTGGGCAGCACCAGGGAGGTCCAGCAGGCAGGGAGCTCAGAATCTATGCACTCCTTGGTATACTTTAGGTCTTTAAGAGGAAAGGCATGAGTCTCACCTTCTGTGGAAGTCTGGGTATGATGGGCATGCCAACAGAGATGAAGCAGCTGCTCTTGAGAGCCCTGGCTCAGTCATTCCTTCAAATACCATCACTGATTCATGAGGGAACTGTCACAGCTATTTGGGCAGCTATGAGCAGGTGAGGGGATGATAAAAAGAAGAGTCTGAATGGCGGACAACTGGCACTTTGATTTTCTTTGTCTTGAGGGGATATCCTCTCTGGTTGTAATCTCCTCTCCCCCATGGGAAGCCTTCCCCCAGTGTCTAAGTTCTGGGAGTACACAGTTTCCCTGTGATCCACCAGCCCCACCTCCATGGGCAACATAGTCTGGGTAGGTATTGGGTAATCATTGTGTATGGGCCATTGATAAGAAAACTGAAGGTCTGATGCTCCCTGGGGAAGAGAAAGGCACACAATGGGTGGAAAATAATTTTGCCACACACCACCTCAGCTCATGTCTGTGGTGAGAGGGAGTGACCCAAAGTGGAGGGCCAACCTAGTGTTCTCTTCTCAAGAAACTTCCAGTTCACTGGCAGCAACAGCTTTTGGGTTCCTGAGAGAGAAGACCTCCAACAGTTTGGAAGCCTACAGTCTGCCAGAAGTTTGAGGGAGTAAAAACAAACATTCCTACCCATCCTTTCCTTAAGGTTTCAAACTCCTCAAGCAGTTATCTCTACTGAAATCCTGTTTCTCCTTGTTCTACTCTGTAACTTCTTCCTATGGAATCAAAGTTCAAAAGTTCAAAGTTCAAAAGTTCAAAAGTTCAAGAAAACTTTGAACTTTTCTTTCAAAATTTCATCTGTGCTATGTTTTCTTCATTTAAAACTTTTCTGGCATCTAATGTCTCTAGCCAGCCATCTAGTCTCCCCATCCTAGACTTGTTTTTAAAATCTGGCACAGATTTTATCTCTCAGATTCCTTACACATCATAAAATTATATAAAGTAACAATTATAACATGCTGTTGTAATATTTGTAGATGTAATATCTGTATATATATTCTGATATGATTTCTGATTATATAAGGAGGAAAAAGAATAGGATTATATAAGGTTAATGCTTCTATATCTCACTGAAATTAAGGTAGTATAAATCTAAAGCTGATTCTGATAAATTAAGAGGTACATACTAAGACAGAATGACCACAAAGGAAATAACTCAAAAACATAGTGAAAAAAATCTATGTTAAATGCCAAATTAAAAAATATTAATCTAATGCAAAAAAAAGCAATAAAGAAAAAATATAGAAAAATAAGTAAAATGGCAGACATACATCCAACTATTAATATTTAAAGTTATCAAGAATAATATTAAATATTAATATATGTATCAAATAACCCAATGAAAAGTCAGAGACTTTCACACTGTTTTCAGAGAAACAGAAAATAAAAACAAGACACAACTACATTTTAGAGCATCCAGTATTACTTTGTCACTAAAACCAATTAGAGACATCACAAGACCAATTATCTCATGAAAATAAATGCAGTCATCCTTAACAATATGCTAGCAAACCAAGTTCACTAACACACAGATAGAATTGTTCCTATTATATGCCTACTGGTATATATTCAGAAATCTAAGGTGGATTTTAGTATCTGAAGAATAATCACATCATTAAAAATTTTTTTAATATCTCAATAGACATACAAAATCATTTGAAAAAGTTCAACATCCTTTCATGACAAAAACTCAACAAACTATACAACTTCAACAAAAATCCTCAGCTAGCATCATACTTAATGGCGAATAACTGGATATATTCATCACAGATCAGGACAAAAATAGAATATATACTCTCATCACTTCAAAAGGATATACACTCTCATCAATTCAATTCAAAATTATGTGATAGGCCTAGCCAGACCAATTAGATAAAAGGAGAAATAAAGGTATCTAGATTAGAATGTTCATAAATGATGCAGTCTTAACATGGAAAAATTCCCAAGAAATCCCCTAAAAACCTATTAGAACTCACTGTAGAAAGCTGAAATGAATCAAATTCAGTTGATTAAAAAAAAAGAACTGATTATAGAATGCTGAAGGATAAAAGATACTTATACAAAAATAATAGTACTTCTGTGCACTCACAATGAACATTTCAAAAGTAATAATTATTTTTAATTTCAGGTTAATGTGAGGGTCCAAACAACCAGGCCACAATATTTGAATTTGTTCAGTAGACTCCATCTTGAGTTGTGTCCTACATCCCAAAGATCTGCCATATATCCCCACATTATGCCCATTAAGTAGAAGCATACCAATCCCCTTCCTACCCTCTCCTCTTCCCTCACTCCCCCTCCCCTCAATTTGAATTGAATTGGGTTTTACTCCAATGTAGGCTTGTATTAGATCATCTATTGGCTTCATATTAGAATTGAGTACATTGGATATTTCCTTTTCCATTCTTATGATACTTTACTAAGAAAAATCTGTTTCAACTCCATCCAGGTTAATACACAAGATATAAAGTCTCTCTTTTTTATGGCTCAATAGTACATGCATACCACAGTTTGTAAATCCATTCCTAAGTTTTTGGGCATTCAGGTGGTTTCCACATCTTGGCAATAGTAAATTGAGCTGTGATAAACAATCTAGTGCAAATGTCTTTATGATAAAAGGATTTTTTATCTTCTGAGTACATGCCTAGGAATGGGTTTGTGGGGTCAAGTGGGAGGTTTAATTTTACTTATTTGAGGATCCTTCATACTTCCTTTCAAAGAGGCTATATGAATTTGTAGTTCCAGCAACAGAGTAAACATCTCTCCACATCTATACCAGCCATCTTCAACTTTGGTACTATGTGATATGGCCTAATCTTACTGTGGTTAGGTGATATCTCAGGTGGTTTCCATTTGCATTTCTTTTTTTTTTTTTTTTTAACAAGAACATTTTTCTTTTCTTTTTTTTTTAATGTTGAGGATTCATTAAGGGTACAAGAAACCAGGTTAAGGTTACACTGCATTTAATTTGAATTTCGCTGATAATTAGGGACAACAAACATCTTTTCATACATTTGTTAACCATTCATCTGTCTTCCTCAGAGAAAGTTCTGCTCATGTCATTTGCCCAGTGATAGATGGGATTGTTTGCTCTTTGGGGGAATGATTAATTCGAGTTCTCTGTAGATCCTAGTTATCAACCCTTTGTCAGATTCATAACATGCAAATTTTTTTTGCATTCTGAAGGTTGTCTATTTGCTTTATTTGTTGTGTCCTTCACTAAGCAGAAACTTTTCAGGTTAATTAAGTCCCATTTGTTAATTTTTGTTGTTGCGATGGCCACAGAAGTTTTTGTCATAAAATCTTTCCCCCAGTCTAACAGACTCAAGAGTTCTTCCCACACTTTCTTGTAAGATTTTTATGGTTTCATGTCTTATATTTAAATCTTTTATCCTTCTTGAATCAATTTTTAAAAGTGGGGAAAGGTTGGCTCCTGTTTCAGTCTTTTACATGTACAGCACCATTTGTTGAAAAGGATTCTTTTCCCCACTGTATGCTTTCGTTGGGTTTATCAAAGATCAGATGGTAAGTAGAGACTGGTTTCATCACTTGGTTTTTTCTTCTGCTTCATATGTCTCTATTTTTGAGCCAATTCCATGCTGTTTTGATTACTATGGACTTACTAGATAGCCTACAGTGTGGTATAGTGCTGCCTCTGGCTTTGTTTTTATTACTAAAAATTGCTTTGGCTATACAGGGCTTCTTTTGGTTCCATACAAAATGAAGATCTATATTTTCCAGTTCCTCAAAGTATGATTTGGCATTATAATGGGGATTGCATTGAATCTATAGATTGATTGGGTAAAGTAGATATTTTAACAATGTTTACTCTTTCCAGCCAAGAGCATGGTATGTTCCTCCATTTGATAAGATCTTCTGTAATTTCTGATTCTTAGGGTTGCACAATTCTCTTTGTAAAGATCCTTCATATCTTTTGTTAGGTATATTCCTAGGTATTTCATTTTCTTTGAAGCTACTATAAAGGGAATTGTGTCTTTGATTAGCTTCTCAACTTGTCTGTTATTGGTGTATACAAAAACTACTGATTTGAGAACAATGTATTTATACCCTGAGATGTTACTGTATTTCTTGATCACATCCAGGGGTCTTCTGGTTGAGTATCTCAGGTTCTCTAAGTATAAGATCATATCACAAGCAAAGAGCTAAAGTTTGACCTCCTCTGCCCCCATTTGAATGTCCTTTATATCGTTCTCTTACCTGTTTACATTGGCTAAAACTTCTAGCACTATGTTGAATAGTAGTGGCAATAGTGGACATCCTTGTCTGGTTCCAGTTCTAAGTGGAAAAGTTTTAATCCATTCAGTATGATATTATATATGGGGTTGTCATAGTTGGCTTCAATCAGACTTACAAATGTGCCACCCATGCTTCTATTCTTATATGTTCTTTTTAGGAAAGGATGCTAATTATTGAATGCTTTTTCTGCATCTATTGAGAGGATCATATGGTCTTTTGTTTTTGCTTCTATTGATGTAGTGAATTACATTTATTGATTTGCATATGTTAAACTAGCTTAAATACCTGAGATGAAGCCCATTTGATCATGAAACATAATTCTTTTAACGTGTAGCTGTATTCTTTTGGTTAAGATTTTATTGAGCATTTTTGCTTTGATATTCAAGAGTTAAATTTGTCTGTAGTTGTTTTTGTTGGGGCCTTTCCTGGTTTTGGTGTCAGTGTGATATTTGCTTCATAGAATGTGTTGGGGAAGATCCATTCCTTCTCAGTGTTTTGGAATAGTTTCAGCAGTGTAGGTACCAGCTCTTCTTTGAAGGTTTGATAGAAGCTAGTAAGAAGCCATCTGATCAAGAGCTTTTTGTTGTTGTTGTTGTTGGAAGATTTTTTATTGTTTCTGCAATATCAGTGCTTGATACTGTTCAAGAGATCTATTTCTTCTTGGTTAAGTCTAGGGAGAGGGTATCATTCCATGTATTGGTCCATTTCTGACACATTGTCAAATTCCTGGGCATTGAGTTTCTTATAGTAGTCAGAGATAACATTTGTATCTCTGTGGTATCTGTTGTTATTTCTTTTTTATTTCTATTTAAGGTTATCAGAAATTTTGCTTTTCAGTACCTAGTTAATATGGCCAAAGTTTTATTGATTTTGTTTATCTTTTGTAAGAACCACCTTTTTTGTTTCTTTAATATTCTCAATGATTCTTTTGTTTTCAATTTCACTTATTTCTCATTTTATTTTGGTTATTTCATTTCCTCTGCTAGGGATTAGATTACTCATCCACTTCCGTTTCTTTAAGATGATTCATTAGGTTGTTGATATGTTCTCTTCCTGTTTGTGGGATATAGGCATCTAAAGCAATAAATTTTCCTCTTAGGACTGCTTTTGCAGTGTCCTGCAAGTTTTAGTAGCTTCTGTCTTCATTGCTTTTATGCTCAAGGAAGTTAATTATTTCCTTTTTTATCTCTTCTTTGACCAAACTGTCATTTACCATAAGGTAGTTTATTTTCCATGCCTTTGTACAGGGATGAAAATTTTTGAAGTTGAGTTCCACCTTTATTGTTGTGGCCTGAGAAGATACAAGGTATAATATAAATTCTTTTAATTTTATTGAGATTTGATTTGTGTCCTAGGATATAATCTATTTTGGAGAATGTTCTATGGAAGAAAAAGAAGAACATGTATTAGAGTTGGTGTGTTCTGTGCGTGTCTATTATATCCATTTATTCTAGGGCTGCATTTAAGTCCCTTGTATCTTTGTTTAGTTTCTGTTTACAGGATCTATCCAGTTCTTCCAGAGAAGTGTTAAAATCTCCACTAATATGGTGTAATGATATATCATATTGCTCAGACCAACCAAATTATAGGTATCCCTGAAAGGAAAAAGAATGCCCCAAAGGAATGGAAGGCCTGCTGGAAGATACCATAAATGAAAATTTCCCAGGTTTCACTGCAAATCTGGGCACATTTAAGATGAGTGCATAAATATTTAGAATTGAAATGTCCTCTTGTTGTATTGTTCCCTTAAGCAGAATGAAGTAACTATCTTTGTTATTCTTAAATTTAGTAGCTGGAATCCACTTGTATTTGAAAATAGGATTGCAACCCCTGTCTTCTGCTTTTTATTTGCCTGAAATATTGTTTTCTATACCTTTACCATTAGTCTTGTTTTGTCCTTCGAGGTTAGGTATGTTTCCTGGCTTGTGCTTTTTTTACCTAATTGGTGACCTGTGCCACTTCACTGGAGGATTCAAGCCATTAACACTTACTAGGAGAATTGATAAATGTGGCTGAGTTTTATTCATGTTATTTTGTTAAAATTTTCTGCTTAGTTTTGTCCTTTGTGCCATTGTGGGATTTGTCCTTTAGTTTCTAGGTGTTTACATTGCTGTTGGGCCATTGTGATGGTCATTGTGGAAATAGGTCTAAATATTTCCTATAAGCTGGTCTTATGGAGAATTTCCTTGATCTCTGCATATCAGTAAAATATTTGATTTTTCCATTGATTCTCAAGCTTAGTTTATAGGATTTGGGGCTGAAAATTGTTTTATATAAGGCAGTTATATGTAGATGACCATTCTCTTTGGGCTTGGAAAGATTTAGCTGAAAAGTTGTTTGTCATCCTGATATACCTGCCTCTGTAGGTCAATTGGTCCTTACTCCCGGCTGCTTGCAGAATTGGACTGGTTCATCACAATGTGTCTTGGAGATGATCTATGTTGAGATAACCTGGGGTTCAATATTCCTCTAAAAGGAATGCGTCGGAATCTTTAGTGAAACCTGGGAAATTTTCATTCATGATATCTTCCAGTAGGCCTTCCATTCCTTTGGGATGTTCTTACCCCTTTTAGGGATACCAATAATTTGTATGTTTGAACACTTTGTGAAGTCCCATAATTCTCTGAGTGAATGTTCTGCATTCTCTCTCTGTTTTTCTGCCTTTTTAACTACCCAGGTTAGCTCAAGAGCTTTATTTTAAACTGTGAGATTCTTTCTTCTCCATGGTCTAATCTATATTTCATGCTTTCTACTTTCATGCTTTAAAGAAGTTCCCTGATTGATCCATTCAATTTCTTAAGCTCTGCCATATCATTTCTATATTCTTCATATATTTCATTGGGGTTCTGTTTTTCCACTTTCTCATCTATTCTCCTTATTGCCTTTACCATCCATATTTTAAATTCGCTTTCTATCATTTTCATTAATTCTTTATAAGTGGAATCTTTTGTAATAGCCGCCACATGGTCACTGGGGGATTGCTCTGTTTTGGTTTTATATGTTGCCAGAATTTTTCTGTCGATTCTGTCTCATGTGTGTGTTCTTCTTGTTCACTTCCTTCCATACTTTTTCCTTTCTACTACTACCTTCATTTTAAATTACCTTTTCTCAGATCTTAGGTATTGAAGTGGTCTTTTGATACAAAGCCAAAAGGAAGAGAAGGGTAAATTGTAAGAAGGGAGAAAAAAAAAAAACAAAGAAGGGGAATTGAAAAACAGAACTGAAGCAAAGGAGAGGAGAAGGACAGAAAGACAGTAAGTTAGTGACAGGAGAAATGGTGGTGATTGGCTGGATGTTAGGATCATTCCCACAAATCTAGGCTTTTAGGGGGTCCAGCTCACTAGCCCATCAATGTTAGGAGCTCCTTACCGGTCTGGGCAAAAGCAAGACCTCACTTCTGCCAAATATAGGAGAAAGGAAAACAAAAATAAATCAGCAGTATGTTGCAGTGGAGACCTACCAATACCATCTTTTCACATTTCAAGACGAGAAAGATATCCAAGACCATGTACTCCTGACCACCTTCAGCCAGGTCAATGCTGTAACCTCATTGCACTTAGAAAAAAGGAAGAAAAATAATACAAAATAAAAATGGATAAAATTATTATTATAATATATATATGTATATATATATATATACATACATATATATATTTGAGACACAGCCTTAAGCTGTGCCCTGGGTAGAGTGCTGTGGCATCACAGCTCACAGCAACCTTCAACTCCTGGGTTCCAGTGATTCTCCTGCCTCCACCTCCCAAGTAGCTGTGAATATAGGTGCCCGCCACAACGCCTGGCCATTTTTTTGTTGCAGCCATCATTATTGTTTGGCAGGCCTGGGCTGGATTCGAACCCACCAGCTCAGGTGTATGTGGCTGGTGCCTTAGCCACTATACTATGGAATATTATGCAGCCTTAAAGAAAGATGGAGACTTTACCTCTTTCATATTTACATGGATGGAGTTGGAACATATTCTTCTTAGCAAAGTATCTCAAGAATGGAAGAAAAAGTATCCAATGTACACAGCCCTTACTATGAAACTAATTTATAGCTTTCATATGAAGGCTATAACCCAAGTATAGCACAAGAATATGGGGAAAGGGGCAGGGGAGGGGAGGGAAGGGGGAAGGCTGGGTGGAGGGAGGGTAATTAGTGGGGCCACACCTACAATGCATCTTGGAAGTTACAGGTGAAACTTACTAAATGTAGAATACAAATGTCTTCATATAATAACTAAGACGATGCCATGAAGGCTATGTTAAACAGTTTGATGAAAATGTTTCAGAATGTATATGAAGCCAGCACATTGTACCCCTTGTTTGCACTTATGTATACAGCTATGATTTAATAAAAAAAATGGATAAAATTAAAAATACATTTATAAAAGATATACAAAAAGGATAAAAAAGGGAATATCTTAGCTGTTGTATGAGAAACTTAAGTGAGAAAGATGAGAAAAGTAGAGCAATCTCTATCAAAAGAGAAAAAAAAGGAGAGAAGTAAAAAAGGGGAAAAAAATAAAGGGCTGAAAAACCATAACAACAATGGAGGAGCCCTGGCTATTAGAAGTGAAAAAATAAAAATATAACCATACCACTAAAAAAAATCACAACAAAAAAAAAAAGAGTTTAAAAAAGCTAAGGAAAACCTTTAAAATGGAGCAAAAACTGGGAAAATATATATGTGTGTGTGTGTGTGTGTATGTGCATATATATATAAATACATACACACACATATATTACATAAGTAATATACATATGTAATATATATGCGTGTGTCTATGTGTACACACACACACATATATATAGATAGATAGACAGAGAGAGAGCAAGAGAAAGCAATATAGTGGTACTGTCTGGACAACAGGCACTGTGTTGTTAGGAGGAAGAGAACCCATGGACTGCTTTTGCTATATATAAAATGGAAGCCAGAAACCACTTTCTAGTTTCAGAGGAGATTGGCTACTGTCTTCCTGACTTATTTTCTCCTCAATCAGGGCCTGGTGACTTTGTCAGCATTCAGTCCCCACATGATTGGGGCACTAAAGTTCTCACCAGCTTTAGAAGGCACCTCACACAGTGCCCCCTGACAACAATGTGGCTTCCTCAGAGTGCAGGATCCACACATTTTACTCCAAGAATGGTTAACAAGCTCAGAAAGCACCCCATACTGAGTTTCTGTGAATTGTTCCTCCTGTGTTATCTTCCCACAATGGCACTGCCCAGTTAGCAGTCAAGCTAATGGGAAATCCACCCCACCAGCTATTTAATTTCGGCCCCTGGATGCTGTTGAAGTCCCCTCACTCTTTTGAGCAGTTGAAACTGCTTGGTGGAACTATTTAGTTCAAAATCAATAAACTGCAGGACAGTCATTTCCTGTCCCCAGACTACGTGAGGGCAGGTTGGCTGGTCCCTGTTAGTACGCAAGCACTTGCTTTCTGTTCCAGCTCTCCTCAACGCCAGACCTCCTCATCCACTCCTGGAGTCCACCAGTGTTTCACTGTGCCCTCAGAGTGATGTCCCTGTGTAAGGTCCTCCAGCCAGAGGTGGCTGGAGCTCTAGTTCCCCTGTCTCACCAGGAGTGGCTAGTAAGGAGCTGTTTCTAATCCACCATCTTGCTCCATACCCCCCCAAAATAAATTTTTTAATGAATTTTATTTATAATAGCATTGAAAATAATAAAATTCTTTGGAATACATTTAACAAAAATGTGCAAAACTTAAACTCTAAAATCTACATAACAATTTTGAAACAGATAAGAGATTATATAAAGCGATAAACATGCTACGTTCATAGATTTAAAAGCTTAATCTTCATAAGATAGTAATATTCCCTAAATTTATTCCAGATTATCCAATTATTCCAATTTATTTCACATTACCAAGGTGAAAAAAATCATCCACAGAATGTGAGAAATTGTTTTCAAATCATACACATACTTTTAACGTACAATCAACTTCTAAAACTCAATAATAAAAAGGTAAATAATCCACTGGAAAAGGGATGAAGAATCTAAATAGAAGTTTTTCCAAAAAGATTTACAAATAGTCAGGAAAACTTCATTAGTCATTAGGAAAATACAAATTAAAACCACAACAAGGATCACTTCCCATACACTAAGATGACTAGAATCAAGAAGATCGATAATAACCATCCAGCCAATCACTACCATTTCTCCTGTCAAGTATTTATGAGGAACTGTCAAAAACTGCTGTTGAAAATGTGAAATTAGTCCACATATTATAGAAACAATCTGGCACTATATCAAATGGCTAAACTTGGAGTTACCATAAGCAGTAGTTCTGCTCCCAGATACATATCCAAGTAAAATGAAAAAATACATGCACTCAAAAACTTGTAAACAAATGTATATAGTACCATTATTTATAATAGCCCCAAAGTGAAAACAACCAATCTCTTCAACTGATGAATGGACAAGGAAAATGTGGTATTGGAAGTCCATATAACAGAATACTATTCAGTCACAAGAAGGAATGAAGTACTGACACATGCCACAAATTGAGTGGACCTTGAAAATAAGCTGAATAAAAAATCTCAGTCACAAAAGAAAACACATAGTATATGATTCCATTTATACAAAATGTACAGAACAGGAAAATCTATGAAGCCAGAAATAGTTTAGTAAGGGATATGAGAAAATGGTCATAGTTATAGGTATAACATTTCTTTTCAAGATGTTGAAAATCTTTTATCATTGACTACGATGATGCCCGAATACATCTGTGAATATACTAAAAACCACTGAATTGTACACTTTCAAGTGGAAAATTCTATCATATATGAACTACATAGCAATAAAAAAGTTTAAAAAAGAAGTTGATGCGATAGGTTAGCCAATCCTGGTTCAATATAAACTATAGGATAGATTTGCTCACCCCTTTCATGTGTAGATGAAAGCACTCTTTTCCACATGAAGCCTCCCAGCAATTTGAGATCAAAAGTAACAAAAGGAGAAAATGTGGATAACACACAGGAATATAAAGGTGGGCAGGGAAACAAAGACCCATTCTTTTCTCATATTTATACCGTCTATTAAATTTTAGAGAAACAGCTTCCAAAATTCTGAATAAATTGACTTGAAAAGAGAAAATTACGCAGCAAAAATACAACCACATACATGGCATAATTTTGCGTAAAACTTTTCAAATATATCAAACTTGAAAAACTAATGATTATTGATGAGGTACACATAAAAATGTATCAGGTCACTAATCATTAGAGAAATGCAAATCAAAATAGCAATGAGATGTCACCTAACTTCAGTGAGAATGGCTTTTATCAAAAAGGTCCAAAGCAATAGATGCTGGCATGGATACGGAAAGGAACATTTACACACTGTTGGTGGGACTGCACACCAGTACAGCCTCTATGTGAAAGAGTGTGGAGATTCCTCAAAGAACTGATGGTAGACCTACCATTTGATTCAGCAGTAACACTACTGAGACTTACCCAAAGGAAAAAGTATCATGCTACCAAAACGACACTTATATTAGAATGTAGTGCAACTCACAATTGCAAAGATGCAGCATCAATCAAAGGCTCATCAACTCATGAATGGAGTAATAATCTTTTTTTTTTTTGAGACAGAGTCTCACTCTGTCACCCTGGGTAGAGTGACATGGTGTCCTGGCTCACAGTACCTCAATCTCTTTGGTTTAAGCGATCCTCTTGCTTCAGCCTCCCAAGGAGCTGGGACTATAGGCACTCGCCAGGATACCCAGCTAATTTTTCTATTTTCAGTAGAAATGGAGTCTCAGTCTTGCTCAAGCTGGTCTAGAAATCATGAGCTCAAGCACTCCACCTGCCTTGGCTTCCCAGAGTGCTAGCGTAACAGGTGTGAGCCACCATGCCCAGCCAATAAAATATGTTATGTGTATACCATGGAATACTACTTAGCCATAAAATAATGAATTAATACCTTTTGCAACAATCAAAATGGAAATGGAGACAATATTCTCCTGAGTATTGCAAGAGTGGAAAAACAAATGGCATATGTCCTTACTATTAAATTGGAGCTAAGCATTCAGTTGTCATGTGCAGAGATGTAAGTAAAACTCAATGGAAATCAACCAGGTGGGAGAGGGAAGTAGGGGATTGGTGAAGTCATACCTAAAGGGTACAAAGTACACTATCAGTAAAATGGGCACACTTATAACTTTGACCGAAGCAGTACAAAAGTAATCATGTAACCAAAATATTTGTAACCCTATAATTTTCTAAAATAAATTATATATATGTTGAGTATCACCACCCAGCAAAAGTTCACTATGTTTGCCTGCTTCCTGGTGGAATGAGTGAATGACCAGGAGATGAGCTGCAGACTATGTGTAAGGAAAACACCTCCACCAGCTTAGTGGAGTACACAGCACTACATAGCACAGTGTTGGCCTACACAAATATAAGCTTTCCTCCTACCCTCCTTTCCCTTTAATATGCTTTGCTTGAATTTTTCATCATCATAGACTTATAGATACTGAAGGGAATGTAAAAAAATATGAGGAGAGAAGACAATGACAGTTTTCTTGAAGTGTTTGCTAACATTCCTTCAGAAACAAGTAGATTTTGCGCAGTAGATATTTTTTTAGTTGAAGCAACCACCTAGTGCAACTCCCACAGTTTTACTGTGTCTAAATTCAGAGAATTTAAATAGGTGTACTCTAAACATGTTTTTGAAACAGACAGTATTATTTTTCTTTTATTTTAGCATTTCATATAATCACAATAATTTTTACACAGTTTCCCTGAATATTGCACACTAAGAAACACATTACAAAATAACATAATGTCTTTTACTATCTCAATTCTGAATACACACATCATGTGCTTATTGACCAAGGTCACTATGAAATTATTATTATAGGTCAATTTTTATTGGTAATTTTCTGGAATTGGTTGGGACTGAGGTACCTGAGACTAGATGTTTCAAAGGAAGGTGATGCTGATAATTATGAGCTGGACAAGGTTAGCTCAATTGTAGCTCAACGTTGCTACAATTCCATGATGCCATGCTCATGACATAACTTTTGATTGATCATTTTTCCTTCTGAGCCAGGGAACAACACATCATCAGGAAAGGCAGCCAGTACTAAGTATTTGCTACTGAAAGAAAGATGAAAACTATTTGCCATTCCTAAGATAATGACACTCTATTGTCTTTTTGACTTGGAACACCACTCATCCAAGAAATGTGGGTTGAGTTTATAAAACATGGTCTTGCAGATTTCATCAGTCCTTTGGAATTTATCCTGAGTGTTCATGAGAAAAGGAATTTCAAAAAGATAATGTGGTCCCTATTGACAACCTGCTCAGGAGATGCCCAAACGCTGAAAAAGCAAGAAGCCAGGCAAAAGGGCCCAGAGAATACTACCTGCTCTTTGGCAATCACCAACAATTGATTCGATTTCTGAATTTGTTTAAAACGTGTGTTTTACTATAATCTCAACTCTGTGTTGGGTATTTAGGATTCAATTGTGAACAAGAGCACTGTATTTGCTTTCCAGA
Organism: Perodicticus potto; assembly: GCA_963574655.1. Taxonomy (NCBI): domain Eukaryota; kingdom Metazoa; phylum Chordata; class Mammalia; order Primates; family Lorisidae; genus Perodicticus; species Perodicticus potto. The sequence continues at coordinate 18,241 of CAUYRH010006467.1, forward strand.
TATTTACATTCTAAGTATCATGGAGGAAGGAGATTTAAGTCTACGCACGTTGTTACACTCATCATTTCCCCTCATAATTAGTTCTTTATTTTCTTTTATACTTTGGCAAAATTCTTGTTCAACATACCAGTCTGTTTCAGCCTTGATAAGAAAAACTAGGGAGATATTTGTTACTATAATAGGATCAATATTTCCATGTCCCCAGCACACTCCTGAGACCTGGTGATGCTCTCCTAAATTAAATTAAAAAATCCCAAGGGTTAAAACTCAGGGCAGTGTGAGCACTTGACAATGTCTGCTACTTCTCAGGGGAAGGTAAATATCTATATCATTCATCATGGGCAAAGGTTATCTAAAATGCCTCAGTGCCTGGAAACTTCTCTGCAGACAATGTAAAATGCTAATTTCTATTTTATCTACTCAGGAAAAGTGATAAGGCTGTCATAATAAAGAAGTTATTAAAATTCAACAACATGACTTTGAGAGAGATAGTGATTTGATACTGAATTTATTTCCTAAAAGTAAGGAAACATAAACATGAATATAGAAGTATAGCTGAAACAAAATGTAAAGAGTTTAAATGCTAAAATGTAAGGTCATCACTGAAAAATGATAATCTAAATTGTATGGAAAAACATACTCTTCCATTTTAGAAATTAGGCCAATATATCTTGACATACAACAATCTCAGCATAAATAACAATAATTGTAATTCAGTTATGCCTAGTGACTATAAGGTAGATGGTTTAGAAAATTTATATTAATATAATAGGATGAAATTCAATACTTTTCTTCACATGAATTCCTCCTAAACATACCTAAGAAGATTAGTATCCTAAAGCACTATTTCTTTAGTTCAGCAAATGACACTAACTAAATTTCCTAATCTCTGAGTGTAAACTCTTTTCTCAGGATGATCCTAAACTACTTCTTTGTCCTTATCTTTTGTTCTCACACCTATAGCACTACCTAAGAAGAACAAACCTTTCACCACCTTTCAGTTAGTCTACCTGATTCAATGAATACTTGTTAAAAATTTTGCTCAATGCTAATGTCTCAGAGATAGATGATTTTCTTTTCTGGATCAGTAGAGAGACACATATGTAAGCAAACATTTCAAACCTAATGTAAACTATACCAGAGAATTACACAACAGCTCAGAGAGACCGAAGGAGGCAGTAAAATTCCAGTGAAAGACTTCACAGACCGGACAAAATCTTAAGTAAGGAAAGAAGCACACTAAGTCAATGATATTTGTGAGTGTGGGTGTGTGGGTGTGTGTGTGTGTGTGTGTGTGAGAGAGAGAGAGAGAGATAGAGAAACCACAAAGAGAGAGAGAGACAGACATGGGGAGAGAGTGAAAGGGGTGGTAGTGGCAGGGTGCAGGGTGAAGGTTGAAGCAGGTGGAGGAAAGCAGACACAGTGCATGCTCTGGGTAGAAGAAAGCAGACTGGAGCTCAGGTTTCATCATAGAGAGTAAGTGTTACACTCTTTTGCGAAAGTGATAAGATCGACTTGCTTAATGGATGAAATAAAGTCTACCTTATCACTTTGGCAAATCTATTAAACATAACACCAGAGTGACAGACTAGACAATGGTATGGGGGCATGGACAAGGAAAGACAATTACTTCCAAACTGTATGTCAGAATTTGGCCATAGGGGAGAATTGACAGCCACAGAAAGACCTACTTCCATGATTTGCATAGCCATTCACCCAGGTCCCCAGGATAGAAACCAGGCACCAAAATACATTTCCTAGATTATTTCAGAGTCATTTGAAATGATCTTCTTTATCCCACCATGGCTTATGGTCGTGAATGTCCAACTGAAAGTACAAATTAACAAGGACGTTTGAGATGCGGCTCTGTTTTTTCAGAGTCATCTTTGCCAGTCCTCCATGCCCCAAACTCCTGCTACCTACCCATGTCCTCTTAGTTCCTTCAACAGGCCACGCCCTGTCTTACCTCCATGTCTTGTCTCTGCCTGGAACAGTCCTTTAGCATAGAACGTGAAATTTCTTTCCTGTCTAGGAACTACCCATTTTTAGTTTCTATTTAGGCATCATTTCTCCTCAAAGGAGGTCCTGACTCCCCAAATCCATATCAGCACCTCTTCCAGGGTTTATACTACACATCTTATCTCCCTCTAAGTTCTACCTGATGAACTGCCATGCCCAATCAGACTGGATTCTCCTGACGGCAGGTAACACTTACCTTCCTCACTCTTCTAAGTACCAAAACAGTATTTGTCTACAAGATTTGCTTAATAAATATTCATTAAATAATAAATTAAATGTATGGCACTTGGTATCAAAGTTGTGTTATTAAATTAGAGCCTCAAATATAACTGCTAATTAAGAATGTCCTATGTTCATAAAAATTGAATTTCCGTGGTGCCTGTGGCTCAAAGGAGTAGGGCGCCTGCCCCATATGCTGGAGGTGGTGGGTTCAAACCCAACCTCGGCCAAAAACTGAAAGAAAAAAATTGAATTTCCATTTACTTTTTCACTGATGTAAAAAAGTCACTATATGAGTTGAGATCATTGTGAATTGATGAGATTGCCATTAAGAAGTCACTGTTAATTTCACAAAAATCAATGCTTTAAGTAATTGTGCTTTATATTTCAGGTCAAAATGTGGGACCATTTCTTCCTAATGTCAACATTTTTTAATTACATTTATGAAACTTGTATGAAATACTTTAGAAGTAAACATTATCTGCATTTTTCTAAAAGAGTAGTGCCAAGAAAATTCGTTCATGCTTATTTTCTGTGTCCTTGTATACTATTTTTGCAGAAAGTGCAGACATGATTTTATTTTACATTCTGCTTTTGGCATTTACTCAATAATTTCATTCCAAAATCTACCCTTTCTATGAGATTCTTAAGGAAAAGCATTAAAGTATATGATTTTGGCTTTTATTGATATTTTCCAGTGCTCTGAAGTTCTTTCATTCAAGTATGCTGGCCACTATTTCTTCATGTGTTTTTTATAGGTATTTATTTATGTAACTGCCGTACTCAATGGATTGGGCTTTGTTTAGGGCAGAGACTGCATTTTATTCATCATTGCATACTCAGTATCCAGAAGGATACCTGGCACATAGTAGGGCCTTAATAAAAGGATGAAATAAAGTCTACCTTATCACTTTTGCAAATCTGACACTTCGATCATATTGAAACCTTTAGTGAATTAGAAGTATATACTATTTGGCTTTCTAACATGTAAATGTAATCAAATTTTCCCTGTGAAAACTTCAATTTTTTCCACTGAAAAATACTTTTTTTTCTTTTTTTTCCCACAAAGATAAAGTCTAACCTTTCAGTGTGCATATGAAACCCTCTTCATCTGGCCCCTGCCTCATCTCCTCTCATCACTGCCTCGTCTTTGGTACTGAACATGGTCCATCACCCATCACTCCCATACACACTTCACAATCTTCTATTCTTCAATGAGACTAGATGGTTATCATTTGCTTACCCCATTGCAATTTTTCTCTCATTTGCACTTATAGCACACATAATGATAGCTTCTTGTAAATTTTTGCTAGTCCAACAATAAACATTTTATAGATTTTTCTTTAATTTTATTTTCATCTCCTTTACCATACCCCTAGCATTTTACACAGGGATTAGCACCTAGTAAAGAACAAACATAAGTTGATTATTACATAAAGAATCCTCTGCAATATTATTCCCTACCTTCATGTTATGGGTTAGTAAACTGAGTTAAAGAGAGATTAAGTAACTGTCTAAGCCCATACATTTTAGCCAATTCCAGAAATCTAAATCACCTTTATTTTTTTTCTAGATGGAAACTATACTCTTACACTGTAACACATTTAATATCATTCTATTTCTTTATGCTCCTGGAATGAGAATGTATGCTTTTATCCTTCATGCATTTTGGGTCCTTAGTACATTAATTGTTGTTCTAACTATTTTCTGTATTCAGTTTAAAAGTCAATGCTAAGATACTGTGTTTAATATTAAACTCATACTTCATTTTTATAACCATACAGTTATTCTCATGAAATGTAATTTAAAAACTACATACAAAAATCTGTTGAACCCTTTTACTGTCCATATCCCTCCACCCCAGGAATTCATATGTTGATTCATGCCTCCAAGCTTTGAGATATGCCTTTTGTTCTCACCACTCAATTGGAACTGCCCTCTGGAAGGCCTCCAGGGACATCCAATTCAATGGACCCTTTTGCTTTTTCATCTGATCTATGTCCAAAATAATCTTAAAAATAATCCACTGCTTTTCTTGTACTTTGAGACTGGATGTACCAATCTTTTGTGTGTTTCCTGCTTCTCTGCTTCATCTCTACCTCTTGTCACTATTTTTACTTTTTTTATCCAATAAAGAAAGGCTTAGGTCTGCTGCTTGGCCTCCTGGTAACACTTTTCAGATGTTCCCTACCTCTTTCCCTCCTAGTCTGTTTTTTCACTGGTGGACTCACATTTCCACTTATCAGCCAGTCATGCCTAATTTAACAATCCTCTAGCAGGTGAAACTCCATAAGCTCAAAACTGAGGTTGGTGCTGCTCCTGCCCTGGCAAAGGCCCTTATGCATCTCTACCCTCTCTTCCTCGCATCCTCAAATCATTCGGTGCAGGGCTGAGGTGTCTTCTGCCCAGGGCTCATGCTTAGTGCATTGCTCCTGAACACTCGTATAGGTCTATGGTTCCCCACACTCAGGGATACCAGTCAAATAGCCCATCAGGCCTGACCTTCTAAAAATCATCTCCCCTGACTTGCCTGCATGCACCCTTCAGTCCTCCCACACCCCATGCTTGCTTGCTCCCAGATGACTTTGCAACCTCAATGCCTTTGTGAATATATCCTCTTCTTTCTTTTCATTCCCTCAAACTTCTCTCCCTAACGTTTGCTTCTCCTTTAGCTCATACAACACTCCCTATTCCATGAGGCCTTTTTCAATTTACTAGTTCGTATTTTCACAGAAAATTTTTGCACGGAAGAACTGACATTCTCCTTTTTCTCTTTTATATTTGTTTATGCGGTAGGTGGCATTACTCCTTCAGAAAAAAATATTGTAACTCCCACAGTCCCTTGAAGGGTACCATACTTATATAGGAACGGAAGAATACATGTATTTGATAAGCTGGACAACTCTCTCCCAATGATAATTTCCCCCCCAATAATAAGTTAGTTGACTCATTTTAGCATTTAAGAGGTATCTTGGATGAGAAGGTATGATGTTTGATTTTATGTGTCAACCCGATAACTTTTAAAATATTGTTTCTGGGTGTGTCTGTGAGAGTGCTCATGAAAGAGACTAGCATTGGAATTGATGGACTGATTTAAAAAATCAGCCTCACGAGGGTGGATGGGCAGCACACATTCTGCAGAAAGCCCAATATACCAACTGCAAAGTTTGATAGCATCATTCAGTAAGGTGAGCAGCCAGATCCCAGGGTGCAGATTGATTCCACTGCAGCGCTTCCCATAGGAGGGGCAGCATTTTGTCCTTACTGGAATAGACACTTACTCTGGGATATGGACTTGTCTTCCTTGCACAATTCTTCTGACAAAACTATTAGCTATGGAATTACAGAATACCTTACCCACTGTCCAAGTATTCCACAGAGCCCTGCTTCTGATCAAGAAACTCGCTTTACAGTAAAATATGGCAAAATTCCTAGGTTTGTAGAATTCACAGATGTTAGTTCTCAACGTCCTGAACCAGCTGATTTGGTAGAATGATGAAATGGCCTTTGGACACTCAGGTGTAGCGCCACCCACTGGCAGGGCTGGGGAAAGGCTGTCTACAAGGCCCCGTATGTTCTGAATCCGCATCCAACTTCCGATGCTGTTTCTCTGATAGCCAGGACTCAGGGGTCCTGGAATCAACGAGTGAAAATGGGAGTAGCCCTGCTCACTATTACCCCTAGTAATCTGCTAGAAACATTTTTGTTTCTGTATCCCCCGCTTTATGATCTGCTGGCCTAGAGGTCTTATTCCAAAGGTAGGAATGCTTCCATTAGGAGACAGCAACGATTCTATTGAACTGGAAGTTGACACTACCACACAAACACTTTGGGGCTGTCGTGCTTCTGAATCAGCAAGCGAATAAGGCAGTTACTGTGCAGGATACGGTGACTGATCTTGACTCCCCAGGGGCATATGGACTACTACTGTACGAGAGGGGAGAGGATGAGCATGTTTGAAACAGGAATTTCCTTTGGGCATTTCTTAGTACTACCATCCCCCCTGATTAAGGTCAGTGGAAGACTACCATAACTCAACTCAGGACTACTCAAAATAACCCAGACCTTTCAACAGGAAGAGGAGGTCTGTGCTGCCAGGTAAAGCACCATGGCCAGCTGAGGCGTTTGGTAATAAGGAATGAACAGAGTGGATAATAGAAGGTAGTTATAAGTATCAGTTATGACGATGCAGTTACAAAATTGAGGAAAGAAATTGCCATGAGCAAGTCCTCATTTTATTAAGTACATGTTTGTGTGTATATATTCATATATTACACAATCTTTGCTTTCTTTGCTGTCTTATTCTCTTATCAAGTAACATAATAGTACATTTATTGTAGTATTTAAATATCATTAATTTTGCATCACAGTATTTAAGCTACTGGATATCAGCAGCATAGGACTTTACCTCCTCTTCTGGAAGAGGTATGCAGGATAGTTTGATAATGTTAGACAGAATTATAACCTTTTTAAAATCTTTATTCAGAGATTAAGTATGGTTTAAGAAGATGTATATGGGTGCTAAGTTGACAAGAAGTATATTTGTGATGGTTAATTTTATGTGTCACACTAAACTGGGCTTTGAAGTGCCAAGACAGCTGGTAAACATTAGTTCTGAGGGTGTTTCTGGAAAAGAGTAGTATTTGAATTGGTAGAGTGAGTGGGTATCCACCAATGTGTTGAGGGCCCACAGGGGACAAAACGGTGAAGGAAAAGTAAATTCACTCTCTCTGCATAAGCCGCAGTATCTATCTTCTCCTGCCCTACACATTAGCCCTCCTGAATTTTGGACCTTCCAATTCAGACTTAGACATACACTGTTGGTTTCCCTTGTTCCCAGGACTTTCAGCTTGGACTGGCCTGCACCACTGGCTTTCCTGAACCTCCAGCTGTCAGACCGGCGATCATGGGACTTGTCAGCCAGCATAGGTTTGTGAGCCAATCCCTCATACTATCTCTCTTCTGTACGTCTATATGTAGCCTTTTGGTTCTGTTTCTCAGGCAATCCTGAATAAAATAGAAGAATAGCATAGAAATAATAACTAATGAAAATGTAGAAATAAATATCACAGTTTAATAGTTTAATGTTGGCTTTTAAACATGTGTCTCAAACATTGAAATGGAATCAATAAACATGCTTTACTTCTATGAAGTTTGCCCCTTATGATTTGAGGATTACAACACAAAACCCAAATATTTCCTTTATTAGCCAGCTATGAGGTGATCCTCCTTCATCACCACATTGGAAATTCACTTTATTTGATTCAGTGAAATATGCAAATGTGAATATCTGCACCAGAGGATTAAAATCATATGTGTGTATATATATTACCTAGAGTAAGCCAGACTCAGATTCCAGATTGAGGCCAAAATCAGCCGCATAGTTGAGACTTCAGGGAAGCCAACTGGCAACACAAAGAAACCACCAGTATGAAAAGGTGGATGGGATAAGATTGATGGGACATATCCCCATGTCACTACATTTTGTTCAACAAACATTTAACGGAGACCAAGACTCAGGCATGTAAACATTTTGTGTGTGACCAATAGCCACCACCCTATGACCTTGTAATCACTGCTTACAGATCTCTCCCTCTAGAAGTTCAGAAAAGAAGAGTAGATTTTTCCCTGGTAAAGGTGGTGATCAGGAAGGACAAGTGTATGAAGGAAGCAACATATTAATTGAATAGATTCCAACAGGGTCTGGGAAGATCTTAACAACCAGAGATTTCAATATATCCTTCATTCTATTTTATTGATGCATATTATTCACAGAAAAAGGACCTATAATAAATGTCTCTAAAATGCCTCTGGGAATGTATTATTATACACATGTATTCTAGAATCTTGGTTAATAAGTGCAACTAGAAGGAAGCAATAAAGAAAGAAGGGACAGAGGTGAGAAAAAAATGAAAGTAGTATTAACTAGCTTAAATAAATAAATATGTTTCTTCAAGTTGTCAGTCTAAGTAAGTGGTTTGTGGATGATTAAAAACAGGTATAAAACTTATAAGTAAATATTCATGAATCGAGGACATTTTTACAAGATTCATCTAAGCCCTAAGGTCTGGAGCCAATAACAACTACAATAGCAACTCCATTTATTGTACATTTATATGAAAATGAACACCATCTTATTTCATCTCCATAACTGTCTACAAGTTGAGTATTACTGTCTCTATTTTTCTTTTGTTGAGACAGAGTCTCACTCTGTCACCCCACATAGAGTGCCATGGTGTCACAGCTCACAGCAACCTCAAAAACTCCTGGGATCAAGCAATTCTCTTGCTTTAGTCTCCCAAGTAGCCAACCTCCCACAAGGCCTGGCTAGTTTTTCTACTTTTAGTAGAGATGGGGTCTCACTCTTGCTCAGGCCGGTCTCAAACTCCTGAACTCAAGCAATTCACCCACCTCGGCCTCCCAGAGTGCTAAGATTATAGGCATGAGCCATCGCACGCAGCCTGTTTTCTCCATTTTACTGATGAAATACCCAGGCTGAAAAGATAGAGACTTGCTCAAAGTCACAGAGCTAATCAGTGTGGCTTCCTGCTCAGGGAACAGTAACTAAAAACTATAAACTAGTAGCTGGGGGTCTCATCATCAAGTCAAATTTGCTGCTGCTCCTTTTCAGGCCCTACACCATGATCTCTTGACTTATATTTTGGTGGTTAAAAATCTAAGCCAAATTATTTTGGTTTTAAATCCAAATTCTAGCAATTCTTATCACAACCATATTTGTAGCTTCTTTGAATCCTGGTTCTCCCATTTGTAAAATTGTGAAAATTAGCAGAGCCTAATTCCACTGGGATTGTTGTGAGAATCACATGAGTTAGTTCAGTTATAATAGAATAGCGCCTGGCACATAGTTGAGAACACGATTGATATTATGTTGGATTATTATCCCTTGGGGCCAAGTTTATTATTTAGCTATTTTTTCAACTCTATCATCTGAGTTATCCTCTTGATCTCAGCTAACCCTAAACACTCCGTTTCAAAAGTTTAAAAAAACGTACAAGTATGAGGCTACAGATAATTGCTTTTAGGTGCATACTTGTGTACTTTAAGACTCATCTAACAATGAAAACAATAACGAGCTATTACATTGAGAAAAAGTAGATTGTATAATTCTATGATTTTAGTGTTAATTTTTCTTCTTTTATTCTTTACCAAATTTGGTTCAATATTGAGAGTTCCAAAGAGTTCTGATATTGCCAATTATCTTGAGACATGTATAACTTACATCTGAGTTTTAAAACTATAGATCTTTCTTTTAGAGGTCCTCTATTATTCTCAAGATCCCTATAGATCAGAATATTTTTCACCATTTGACTTCATCCTTAATTACAGATTATAAATGTAAAACAGACAAGGAAACATACATATAAGCAAACACGTACATAAGAAAAAAAAGCACATAAACAAATAAAATTAAACACAAAAAGATATAGGCTATTTTTTAGCTACTGATAAAACATCAAATTAAAAAAAATGGGCGGTGCCTGTGGCTCAAAGAGTAGGGCACTGGCCCCATATACAGGGGGTGGTATATGACCCTGGCCAAAAACTACAAAACAAACAAACAAACAAACAAAAAAAGAAAATGACAACAATAGCCAACTTTCTTTGTTTCCTATTTTGGCCCGATATATCCTTGCAACTAACTTATAAATGTATGGCATTAATGGCTGGAGGGCCAGTTGAGATTTCATACTGACCTATACGAGCTCTTATATGTTTACAAAGGAGAGAAAAATGCATATTTCACTGTATGTGAAGAATTAAAAGCAACTTTATAGCACATGTCAGGGTATAAACTATAGAAGCTGCTCACCTTTTTCATTCTCCTAAGATAATAACAAATGGGAAATGAACAAATAAGGCCTGGAACATGCACAGTAGGCAGGTGTGAATGACAGCTCCTCCCTCCCTATTCCTGTAATAGCGTATAGACCACACGGACACATGAACGGTAAGCATATCAGTTTACTGATGCCAAAGAACACTCATCTAGGTGTTAGGCCACTTGAGTGGGTCTCAATTTCTTCATCTGCAAAATGAAGTGGTTCCTGACTTTACAATTGTATTACTTCTTAATGTAATTGATCTTACAATCCCTAAGTAAAAGTGAGGTTTTTTTTCATAAAAGCATTACATACTTTTAAGTTTAGATAGCAAATATGACAGACAGTATAAAATCAGTTAATTATACCATATTGCATCCCTTTTGTGTATCTTTTGATTTTAAAAAAATCGACTAAGGGAGAGGAAAAATGATTCCAATAATGAACAGAACTGAAGCTGTATTATTTGTAAGTATAGAATATACTCTCTGTATGTGTGTCTGTGCACCTAAGTCCATATATATGTAAAGTTCACGTTCAATTTATTTTAAATTTCAATTTAAAATAGAAAATAGTTTCTAGAGAACTAGTTACATAGAGAACAATACAGAGATATATATAAAAATAAATATACATATGACTATATAGAGTTAATAGAGAACTAAATGGTTATACAGAGAACTACTTTAAGTTTCACACGAATTAGGGACACCCTGCATATGTAATACATATATGATATGAAGATGCTATTTTAAAGTGGTAGTTAACAAAACGTAAGTTTGAAATTTACCATGGGTTTTTTGGTTTTGTTTTGTTTTGTTTTTGTTTTTTGAGACAGAGTCTCCATTAGTCACCCTGAGTAGAGTGCCTGGGCACCCAGATCACAGCGACCTCAAACTCTTGGGCTCAACATACTCTCCTGCCTCAGCCTCCCAAGTAGCTAGGACTATAGGTGCCAGCCACACACTAGCCCAGTTTTCTAATTTTAGTAGAGAACGAATCTCGTTCTTGATCAAGCTGGTCTGGAACTCGTGAGATCGACCCACCTCAGCCTTCCAGAGTGCTGGAATTACAGGCCTGAGTCAACCCCCTGGCCACCATGGGGCTTTTAAAAGCCCTCCTCTAACTTAACTATGCATTTGTCTACATTTATTAACTAAAGCAATGAATGGCTATTGTGCAGACATGCTTAGTTTTCCAGTAGAAGCATTCAGTATAATATTTTCATTTTGTAAAATAATTCTCTTATATATACACACAGACAAATATTTGCATAAGAAATGCCCCTCTGCAAGTATTTAGCATAAATCAAGGAACTATCAACTTACTGGATTGGACGCTGTGCCTCTCTCTTTAACTTGATTGCTATAGTTCCCAGGCAGTCCACAGAAATGCTACTCTCATGCTGCTGCAGCCAGTGTGGGTTTAGTGAGAAGTACATGGCGGCAGAATCAGGTGACCTGGTTTCAATACCAGCCTATATCTCTTAATCAATCACGTAAATCATATCAGTTTATTTACATATAATCCACTAGGTTTTATCTCCTATTGTTTAAATGGAGCTAGCTGGATAATGTATTTGTTCTCACCACAGTGAGTTTGTTTGATTTATGAACATGAAAACATTACACAATACTCATCATTACCTGAATTGATACAGCTTCCCAGTATCCAAACTGATATATTCTTCTCCTGTGGCTGTTATTTTACATCCTCTACTGCTTCTTTAATCAAACATTCAATTCTCCCCATTTAACTCTGTATTTCTGAAATCAGTGCTGTCCTCACCATCACTGCTACCACCTCAGCAAGGTCCTGGTTCTGATAGCAGCCTTTTCCCCTGCTCTGTCATTTAAATCATCTTGTAAAATAAACAAATAAAATCATCTTGTAACAAAGATGCCAGAATGATTTCCCTAACTGACCACACTATTTTCTTATCTTACATCCTAAAGTGATTCTCTATCAACTACAGAGTAAAATCTAAGCCAGGGGTCCTCAAACTTTTCAAACAGGGGGCCAGATCACTGCCCCTCAGACCATTTGAGGGCCGGACTATAGTTTAAAAAAAAAAAAAACTATGAACAATATCCTATGCACACTGCAAATATCTTATTTTGAAGTAAAAAAACAAAATGGGGGTGGCACCTATGGCTCAAAGGAGTAGGGCGCTGGCCCCGTATACTGGAGGTGGTGGGTTCAAACACAGACCCAGCCAAAAACTGCAAAAAAATAAATTAATTAATTAAAAATGAGAACAAATACAAATACAATATTTAAAATGGAAAAAAAAGGTGTCCCTTATCTGCAAAAAAAAAAGACCTCCTAAACTTCACAAAAAAGGCCCCCCTTAACCACAAAAAAAGGCCCTACTAACTGCAAAAAAAAAAAAAAAATAGACCCCCAAACTTCAAAAAAAAAAATAAATAAAACCTAACTTGTTCTTACCTCGGTCCTCAGGCAGCAGCAGGCTCTGCACAGGCAAGCTTATGACTCCTCCAATCACGAGTCTCAGTCTCACCAGAGAATGAGAGGAGTCGTGGAGAGACAGAGAGAAGGGAGGGAGTCGGAGACTGTGATGCACATTCCACACATGTGCACTGTGGCCCCAGGACAAGTCAGCTGCTAAGCAGGACAGGTAGTGATGGCAAAAACACTCAGTTGGCGGCATGTGGCCCACAGGCCATACATGACTCCCATCCTCAGCATTTCTAGTCCTTACCATAATGCTCTGTTCCTTAGATTCCCTCTGTTTGGCATTCCCTATTTCTCATGGCCAAGAGGCCATCTCCAATGTAATCAATACAAATTGACTCAGGAAATCTTCCAAAGCATAGTTAGTAGGCCAAGAAGACACCTCCCATACAAATCAATTTCCATACTATAATACACACATTTATGAGTCTGTCTTTCTGACCACAATGTGAATCCTACATGGCAGAGACTTTTTCCCCATTTTGTCCATCTAGCTCCCAGGACAGTGTCCAGCACATATTATATACATTTACTGTTGTTGTTTCTACCCTGAATAAGAACATGTACTATTGTGTCTACCCCCCAAATCTCTACAAAACACCTAAAAGCCTGATACTAGGAAAATCTCATATTGAAACAATATGCACTTAACAAACACCAAGATAATATTACAAACGTCAATACATTGCTTTTAGTTTTTTAAAGGCAATATCATTACACCTAAATCTTTAAGAGATATTTTGAAAAATATGCTGCTTCTGTTCGCCATATTTAAATAAAATTCTATAGTAATTATTAACAGTAATTGTGATTAAGGTTTTATAAACTTTAATTGAATGGTAATATACACTTTGGTAAGAATTTGAAGGAAAGATTAATTGGAAAAATGTCACATGGAACACAATGAAGAAAAAATACTGCAAAATAAAGTGAGGATTTAGGGGTCTGGGGACCTGAGCCAAAACCCAAATATGCAGTAACCATGGTTGCACATGGTCTCCATCAACCACCTCCCTCCTACCATAGTTAGTATTTGAAACTGTATTCTTTTGGGAGATTGCTTCAGAATATTTTGTCATATTAACTAAAATGGAACTGGGTCACACACATTAAGAGAAAAATAAAAAACTAAAATGAAAAAGCCAATGATTTTAAGTTACACATTTCCTGCCTTTAGGAGTTTAGCTTTGTCTTTATTCCCACTGATTAATAATTATAAACATACCTATACCTGGATTTGTGTCCAATTGGCCTCTCTTTTTCTGTAGACATAGTCCCTTAAATATCTTTATGGTCTTATTTCTCAGCTTTTTATCAACATTTCTCCTCTATACTTTAATGTTATTAGCTGTTTTTTTTTTAAATGTAACCATCAGAAGTAGAAAATAAACATCACCTAAACTCTTTATGTTCAGTCTGTAGATTGGTGAGTATGTTTCCCTGCTAGTTTACTGAGTGAATTTGCATAAAAATAAGCAATCAGTAAATGCTGCAGTCCAACTCAGCTATTCCTTTTAAGCATTTCTATTCACCATTCAATTTGTTAAATGCTTTATAATCATTTTTGTTTGATTTTTATCCACAATAACACTGTGAAACAGGTTAACATTAAATTCACAGGGATCTAAGCTTTTCAGAGATTCTATATAATTAAGCTTTTATATCCTTCCAGGAAACCAGTAGCAGGAAACCTCACTTCATAGGGTCACACAGAAGTGACGGAACATTCCTGAGGACCACAAAAGGAAGGGCAGATAGAATAGAACTTTAGCATGGAGTCCACCTGATAGACTTGGGGTAAAACAAGCTGATCCCAAGCCTGGCATCCTAGACCATTCTACACATGGATTCAGAATACAGGAAGAATCCCTAAAGCAAAATTCCAGACACGGTTTCCTTCACAATTAAAATGATCCCACTTCATTATCTCAGCCTCTATAACTGTCTTCAAATCACATCTCCCCCTAATTCTGCTAACTCTTCTGCTATATGGCTTGAATCTAACTCTTAACCTTCAGTCTCCTAACCATCGTCCTATGTCACTTCACCTAAGGATCACTTAATTAATCATTGACACTAATATTAAAATGTGCTGTGCTTCTACAGTACCTTCTCTGGAGGGTACTTTTTCCTCCACAAACTCCCTTCCTGCCACTTATTCCTAATGAACCAATATTCTACACAATGATGCATTTTGACTCTCTCCTCAGTTTACCCTCGCTCAAAGTGATCTCATCATCAATAACAGCTTCAAGCAACACTTCTCTCTGAAAAATTTTTCAAATGTCTCTCTATCCAATCTGCACCTTTTTTTCCTGAAACGGCACACACCTCCCAAATGCTTGCTAAAGACATCTAATGGATATAGCATGGGTGTGCTAAACTTTATGTGGCAAAACCCACTTCAAACGTTTTTCATTCTGCATCTTGGTAAATGGAATCGTCATCCACTCAGGCAAGCAAGCCAAAAACCTTGGACTCATTCTAGAAGGTTCTTCCATGCCATGCTTCCTACATGCAATAAATCTTTATGTATGTCTTCAAAATATCAAGAAACTCCTATGTACCAGATATTAAGACAGGTGCTAGGCAGACTGCAGTGAGCAAGCAAAGCATCATTCTTATATAGAGAGGGTACAAACAAATGGTAGAGCGGTAAAGAGGCCATTCATATTATAGTTTACATGAAAGGCACATGCTGGAATTTGGCAATATACAATCTACGGAAGTTATATAGGTGGTTCTGCAAATGCAACATCCAAAGCACAAAAGTAACATGTTCAATATTTTCTTTTTACTAAGTCTCTGTTTTCCACTCCTTTTGCCATTATTTTTATTCCAAGTGTCATTACTGTCCTCCTAGACATAGTCTGTCCATAGTGCATCCTTAAGAATCACTGTAGTCGCTTGGGTACTTCACCTCTGTTTCTCCATTTCACCCTGTCCATGTACCCATCATATCACTTATAGAACCGGATTCTAATAATAAGTTTGTCGCTGTTTCATGTTAGACTATGAGGTTTTGAAGGGAAAGATCCCCGTTCTGCTCATTTACATATTTTCACTCTTCCAATAGTCCCTTTCATGTTGGAATCTCAGTAAATTTTTAGAGATTAAATTAATTGCGGGCAACTAGTTTATTTTGTATAAAATGATGTCAGGTTCTTCTTTGGGTGTCATGTTATGAAGTTATGCCCAGCTCACGATGGACAATGGGTCCCTAGCCTGAGACCAAGTCAGAGTCCCTATCTGCATTCAGGCCTTTGCAATGGAAACCCCTAACAAAAAACACTGGTAATCTTACATTTCCTTTGAAGTACAAGGCCTACTTTCTCTAGACAGCCTGTTTTGACTCGGACTTCAACCAAATCAGTATTTCCTTACTTGAACACTTAACGTTTATTTAATACAAGAATATTTCCTTGTAATTTCACTAAGAGATTTTTCTATGCCTATGTATCCTCTTTCCCAAAATTTTACACACACACACACACACACACACACACACATCTCAAGGGCCCTATTTCCGTGAGTTTTCTGTTACCTACTCCATTGCTGTAAGTATGCTCAGTAATCTTTACTGAAAAAATTTAAGGTGTACAACGTGATGTTTTGATCTACCTATCCATAGTGAAATAATTATTATCCATTAGCAATTTAACATATCCGTCACTTCCCTCATATATACCACTTCTTTGGTTTGTGAGAAGAACCAGAAATCTACTTGCATCAAATTTTCAATACACACTACCTGGATACCCCTGCTATTTATTAGCTCTCACATTATTACTTGAATGCCTCTGCTGTTTCTTAGGTCTTCATACACACCTATTCTACATAACCACTAGGTATTAGGTATTTAATGTGCTCTTTTAGAAGAAACGAATAAAAACAGCCCCTCTGGATGATGTTCTCTATGTGCTACCAAAACTACTCTCACAAATTTAATCATGTTCCATTAATACCTTCATTTCATTTGATTTCTCAGCATTGTCTATCAGAGCTGACCACTCTCTCTTGGAAGGCAGGTTCGGCTGAGTCCCAGACACTATACCCTTCTGACTTTCTTCCTGCCCCTGTGGCTGCTCATCGTTTGGTTCAGGGAGCTGTTCTTCCTTCACCCAAACATTAAACATGAAGTACTGTGGGGTCTCTTCTTATCTCCTAGTGCCATTTATCATTTTAACCTCACAGGCAGTGGGAACAATCTGTGCTTTTCAGAATTCCATTTCACTAAAGGTAGAAAAGTCACTTCATTCCTTTCAATACCTGCAAGAATGTGTTGTCATGAACATAGTTCCAAGGGGCTAAGAAAGCGCAAACCATTGAATAATTTTCAAAAGAAATTCAACAGACGCATAGCATAAAAAAGACATTTCATGATTATTTAGGCTTTATAAAGACAGGGTTATGTGGAGGGCAGGGAAACGTTAGGGTTATTTTGTTCTGTAAAATGTAACACAGTGATGCAGATCATATTCGCAAGTATAAAATCATTTGTGTTTGTGTGATTTGGCTTTAAAGCCCTGAAGAGGATCAGTGCACGTTTCCACAGCAGCCTCCCTCTGGGCAGAGTGCTTAAGTGTCTGCTACCGTCTAGTGACTTGTTTAAAAGAGGATGAAACAACACACCCTCAGGCAAGCAAGAAGAGTTAAAGAGAACCAATTTAGGAAGCATGGTGCCTTAGTACATTCAGAAATTAATACAGATGAAGATATTTTGCTGTTAGGATCTGTGTCAAAAATACAGTTCTAAATTCTAATTTATAGGTATGGGAGGGAAGGGAGCCCAGAGGTATATTTCATAAAAATCGTCCTGTGTGCCAAAGCATACTTTCAAAAACTATGGAGTAAAAAATGACCAGCTTGTGTTATCTCAAACAAGTAGAAATTTCACTTTCATTTTTTTAAAAATAAATCAGTTGGGAATGGGCAGGGGTGGCAATTTATTGTAATATAATCTAGAGATTTAGATACTATGCATGAAATATGTTTCTGTCTTTCATATAATGAATCTTATGATAAATTACTTCTTCAAGTAGTTATTGAATCCACAAATTTCATCCAGACAATGATGGAGAACCTTACAGACTGAAGTCCCCAGGTCTCTAAAGCAAATTGGAAAATTTCACTGAAACTTTATTGCTACATACTCCTATCCAATCTGAAACTAGATCGTGGTGTCTTTTTTTTTTCAGTCTTTTCTAAAAATATGGAAGGCTTCACGAATTTGCGTGCCATCCTCGCACAGGGGCCATGCTAATCTTCTCTGTATCACTCCAATTTGAGTATATGTGCTGCGGAAGCGAGCATGACAGTGGTCTTTTTATAGTCCAAAACTGTATACTGAGACTGAAACTTTCACATGTGATCTCAACAAATTCTCAGAGACAGACTCATAACTAGATCGTATAAATAAGAAACATTAAATCAAGTCATTCTGTGTATTAAAAACACCAACTGCTTTGAAACAGGATCTATCTTGCTCACTGTTACTCCTGAAATTATACTTTACAAGCTTCTTGGTAACATGTCATTGGGATTTGTTTGAAATCTTTTATTTACAAACATCGTCATCTCCTTTATAGATGGCTATTTCCTTGTGATCTTCACAACCAACCTGAAAATTCTCTGGGCATTGGAATGAGAACATACCTTACTTCCGTTTTCTCTCGCCTCTCGTTCCATCTTGAGGTCAGAAATTAGAAGATTCTTATATTTGTTTTTTCCATTACTGCTGTGGTCCTCTATTCTGTATTCTGAAGTCAACTGTGCAGAGAGGGGACTGTCACTCAGGTTCAGTGGCTGTTCATCCTGCTCCAGCCCAGTTTTGCCATCACTGTTGGAGTCTCCCATCTCCCTGCTGTGTGTTCCCCCTGAAGCAATTGAGCTGTGCCCCAAAGTTTCATTGCCATTAAAACTCTCTGCAGCAGAATCATCTGTTGGGAGAAAGTTATATTTTGGTTTTAGTTAATATACTGTTAGGTTTCTACATCAACTAGCATTTATTGAGCTTCTATTATATGTATGGCATTGTATCAATGAATTCTGCTAATATGTAACTTTTACCCTTAGGAATGAACTTGTAAAGTAGCTCTCATTATTTTTAATCTAGTATGTCAATATTTAGGCCCAAGAAGTGAAATAAAATAAGAGGAAGATAAAATTGAGAAAATAGTTCAATCTCAAAGAAAAATAAAGTGTACACCTTGGATAAGATAATTGTTAGTTGTTTTGCAGACAGTTTTTGTTTCTCCAGTGAGACTATTCAGATTCGGTAAAAACCTCAGATAAAAGTATCACGCATCCTGCTAATGGGAGTGTACACTGTACACGCTGTAGGAGTGCTTATATGCACCTAACATGTTGAAACTACTCATAAACTTTGCTCCACTCATTACAATTCTGGGACTTTGAATCCTAAGAAGTTTCATCATTGTGTGCATCTTT
Organism: Perodicticus potto; assembly: GCA_963574655.1. Taxonomy (NCBI): domain Eukaryota; kingdom Metazoa; phylum Chordata; class Mammalia; order Primates; family Lorisidae; genus Perodicticus; species Perodicticus potto. The sequence continues at coordinate 37,245 of CAUYRH010006467.1, forward strand.
ATGTAGGTAAAAAGAAAAATTAGGTAAAATGGCATTTATACCACTGTTGACTGTAATAGTAAAAAAAAAAAAATGGAAATGACATAAATTACCAAAAGTAGAAGATTTGCTTTCTAAATATTAGAATGGTTAGAATAGTATGCAGTCATTGAATATTCCACTTTAAGGCATGTGGATACATGAGTTATGAAGTACTAGGTGAAAAAAACTAGGACCAGAACGATATGGCCAGTATGATCCCAATTTTGCAAAAATAAAATACATAGACAAAGTTTACACTAAATTATACCACTCTCTTTTTCTTAACTAATTTCATCATCACTTATATGATAAGAAATTGCTACTAATTATAAAGAATTATGACGGACAAAAGTATTGTTTTCTTTAGTTAAAAGCTATTAATGAAACCACATAAATATGGATGAGATAGAGGAATAATAATATTCAATATTTTTGTTTTCTGGATACTTTCAAGTATGCTTTTAGGTGTGGTGCTATGAAATACTTAATGCCTTCTAATTAATTATATTAATGGAAATAATATTTAAATTCCAAACGAGTCATATAACTCACCTGGTCATTTATTCAATCACATATTAAGTGCTTTTTCTGTGGCCAATGTGGAGTTAAAAATTTGGCCTATAGAGACTTTGCCTTCAATGAGTTCACAGATAATTAAAGGAGACAGAAAAAGAACATGAAATTGAAATGCAAAACAAAAAGGCAGTGATCCAGTGCAAAGGATAAAGACATCACAGAAAAGCTTCCTAGATACTTCCTAGAGAAGGCATCATGAGCTGAATTTCAAAGGAGAGAGAGCTTTAAGCAGGTGTAGAGGATGAGGGGAAGAAGAGCAAGAGGGGATCAGCATGCGCAAAGTAACAGAGGAGGGTGGGACGCGCACAGTGAGAAGGAAGACCTGAGCTCTGCGGGCAAAACAAGACAGTGAAGGAAGATACACCTACAAGGAAGAAAGAAAAGACCAAGGGGAGCGTTTTGGATATCAAAGAGTTGCCTTTCATCCTGAGAGCAAACAATATTACTATGTGTTAAAAGGAGACTATTCTGACTCTGATGAGGAGAATGTATGAAGGGAGAAAATGGAAGGTGGAGAGACCAATTAAGAAATCTAGAAGTCAACTAAGTTGCTATCTTTGAAAGCTCAAACTGAAGCAGCATCAATGCAGAAAAAGGAGAATAGTAGGAAAATGTAAGAATAGAAGTAGGACAAGCAAGGATCCAAGAGAAAGCTCGGGTAAGGAGCAAAAAATTAGAAACCAAAGGGCATTAGTTTGGAGTTTAATTTTCAATAATAAAATATTTTAACATAATTTTCCAATAACCATTTTGTGAAAAAAGTGTAAATAGGTTCAAGTAGCAAATTACTGCTTTTATGCACCCATTCAAAAAGAGTTCATGTGGAGAGAAAAAAATATGTTGGAAAATGTAAGAAACTGGCTATAAATAATATGATGTTGAACTTTTCACAGCTATTAAATGAAATCAAAAACATTCTTTTAACAATGAAATGCTAGGGTCTTGAAATAAAGAATTGGGGGAGATAATTTGTATAAATGGTTTAGATAATTGTACATGTTCTTTTATGTCAATTAAATTCTTATGCTAAAATATGAATGGTGATTTGTAATTACTCGAATTAATTTTTCCAAAAAAGTCCAAAGAAAAGCATAATGGGAATATTCAATTACATTTTTTTAATTTGGAAAAAAAGAGCGAGTTAACATTGTGTACTAAAATCCTTTTAAAAATACACTAAACATTTCATATAAGAATGCTTTATCAATATACAGAATGCCTATAATGTAATAATGTTTGTGTGCAATAGTTGACTATTTTACATTGCACACAAACTTTATGGACATCCTGTATTATTAGAGTATATAATCCTAAGTGCCTGTAGTACATGTTAAAAACCAAATTTATATCACCATAAAGTAAATCCAATTACTATCACTGTTAAAAATTAAACATGCTATATGTGTTTCTGTAATCTCAAATCATGGCATGAATCTAGTAAATAGTATGTTATTTTTCATTTAAGATGAACATTACCATTTATCAGAAGAGGCTTTTAGTAAATGTCATGTATTTATAATTTCAGAATAAAATATAAACAATAAGGGAGAAAATATTTTTAGATGAAGTAGTTCACCCCAGATGTTACCTAGGTAACTAAATTCAACAGCTTTATGTATTTCATTCCTGAGTAAATCAGTATGTTTCACCAAGAACAAATAAATGATTTACTCATTTGCATCAGATATATACATTCACTCACATATATTGTCATATAAATGGTAAAAAAAAAACTCATGATGTGGTTTTATAAATGTAAATTTAAAACACAATTTTCAATATATTTATGTTAAAAATCCAATTTAGAGCAACAGGCAAATGTTTACACTGACAGTACATTAAAATTTTATATTGTCAAGTTTTATGTAACCACATTAAACTCTCTCTCCTCCTTAAAAGCACTTTTTTTAGAATTAAAAATCACAGACTTCAGACCCCTGTTTGTCGCAACCAATTCACCTCAGTTCATCTCTTTTCAAGAGGTACTCTGCTTCCTTACCCAACATAGTCTGCTCCATCCTGAGTAGCCGCTACCCAGCAGCTGTGGTATCTAGATCTGTGGGTACAGCCTCCAGGTCCTCAGGCCCAGGGTGATAATTCTTCTCTCCAGGTTCCAGCCTGGGTACCACAGCATTAGACCCAAAGACTGTATCTGAGTCCCAAGGAAAAACAGCACCTGAAGCTTTGGAAAATGAGAGTGCCCAGGGTACCTAGCAACAGAGGAGAGTGTGGAACGTGATGACAGGATAGTGTGGAATCTAGTGACATCAGGAGAGCACCTGGATGTTGGCATTTCGTTTGTTCTGAGGTTAGTTTAGATGGGATGGCTTGAGGCTCGTAGAGACCTACTGTGCTATTTTAGCTAAGTAAGCTCAGCCGAAGTGCCTTCTTACCTAGACTAATCACACAGTCAAAGGCAGACTGTTCATTTTCTTCTTTCTCCTTCCCCCCATCATTTAATACAGACTCTAGAAATACTGTGTTATTTCTCATTTTCACACTAGCTGCTTGTTAACAGGCAGTTTCATCAGCACTAGGTTCAATGACTACGCTCTCTCTATAGAGCTTGTATGAATGTATGTGTAAGTATATTTAAGTGTGTGTATTCATGTGTATACAGGAATATACGTGTGAGTTTGTTTTTATATATATAAAATCTCCCAAAGCACCTAACCTACTTTCTTAGTTACTTCTAATAGCTCGTCATTATGGATTTTAGGCCAAATGCTTTGGGCGAAATAAGTAGAAAAAAAATTTATATATGTGTTCCTCATTTTAAGATTAGTACTTGGAAGTTTAGTCCTAAAACTCCAGGTCATATGCTTTGTTCTCACCAAATGCACCACATTTCTTCACTTGTAGTCCTTTGATATTGCCTTAGAGAAATTCCTTTTCATATCTTACTATAAAACTAAGGGTTAAATTCAAAATATAAATGTAAACAACCTTGCTCAAATGGTTAGTACCTTAATATCCAAAAAAAGTAAAAAAAAAAAAAAAAATTAAAAATTTCTTCTATTTGCAAATTAAAGAGTTTAAGTTTAACTTCCCTTTATCCCTCCTGATCTTTGCTCTATATCTTTTCCAAGCTATACACCATTACTAAAAAGTGGAGTGCATCCATTATTAGACCCCAGCTCACACCTTCCTCTGTAGCTCCCTCCGAAGCAGGCCAGTTAGTCTGAATTGGTCCTTTGCAGCATTTCCCAGTTCCCCCCTGGAGTCTGACTCCCTAACTCACTTCTTTTACCTTAATGCTATTTTGACACCAAGGACTTTCCTTCTTTATTTTTCTCACTTCCTCCATCAAAACCTGTGATGACATGATGGTCCTTCCATTCTTTGAATTACTATTTTAATTCTCTCTATAATACAAGCTTTTGCTTGTTTTCTGAGACAGGGTATGCCTCTGTCATCCTTTCACCATAGCTCACAGCAACCTCAGATTCCTGAACTCAGCTCCACCTCCCACCACAGTCTCCTGGGTAGGTAGGATTATAGGCACCCACCACAAAGCCTGGTTGATTTTTGCATGTTTGTAGAGTTGGGTCCTCCACTCTTGCTCAGGCTGGTCTTGAACACTTGAGCTTAAGCAATCCTTCCTCCTTAGCCTCCCAAAGAGCTAGGATTATAGGTGTGAGCCACCATACCACTTCATTATATAGCTTCACTCTCTGTTTTAGCTTTTATTATCTTACATGCATAAAACTTCAATTCCTGACTAAAAAGTCCTGCACATTCAAAGTCTCAACCCTACGAAACCTGCAAAAAGATAATGTCTCTCACTTTTGTAAAATATCTGAATTGTATACTATTTCACAACATCATCTTAAACATGTCCAAAGGAATGTCACATTTTTGAAGTCAAAATATTTATACTAAAGAGAAGTTTACTGATGTAAATAAAGTCATACGTAGCTGTGCAGATATATGACTACTAATAAAACATTAAAGGACATTGATTTTAAAGTGATAAAACTGATTTCATTGAGGGTAAGAAAATAACAAATGTTTCAGTTTTCTAAAAACTTAATTGAAGGCTGATACTGTTATAATACTATTGTTGCTCTATTCCATTTTCGGCCAATAGAAGAATAGGAACTAATTTAAGGAAATAATATAGAAATAAACTGAACACAGAAATAAACTGAAGGATTAAATAACAGAATTTCAGCTCTATAATTAAGTAATAAAACTAATTCTAACCTATTAATGAGGAGGTAAAATTTGACTGTTTAGATTCTTTTGTTTAAAATATTCACCTAAACGCTTATTGTGTGAAAAACAACATTCCAAGGACTGTGAGTACAAAGAGCCTCCATGTGGAGTGTGTTCTTAGATTGCAGCACAATTACAGTGCAAGGCACAGAACAGTATCTGTTCCATGAGAGTCTCTTAAAAGGCATCATAAATAAATAAGGTTTTTCTGAAACAGGAAAGCCACCTATACAGAGCTAGGGATGAAGAGATTATCAAGGAAGGCATTTTATAAAAGGTGGAATTTGAAGAAGGTGAAATAGTGCAGATATATAAAGGTGCTGGTAGAGATTATTCCAGTTCAGGGGAAAAAAGCATCAAAGTCAGAAAAAAAGCTGAAAATGGACAGGAAATGGAGTACATTCTATATACAAAGATGAAGAATTGTATATTTTAGAGAATGTACTGTTTATTCCTTTTTTTCTGCACCACTTATAAAATCCTTAATTATTTTCTTCCAAGTGGTACTTGGAGAAACCTACTGATTATGTGAGTTTAGCCAAAGAAGTCTATTTATCTGTCTTCCCTCCTTTTAGCCACTATCAATTGACCCAACACAAAACCCTCTCTCAAATCCAAGATGACTCGTGTTTTTAAATAGCTATTCTGTAATAATTTGTCAGCAAGTTCTCAATCACCGAAATAAATTTCAAAATACAGTCATGCATTATGCAAAAAAAGGGCTATGTCCTGAGAAATTTGTCATTAGGTGATTTTACGCATAACATTGTATAAACACCATAGAATGTGTTCACACAAACCTGGACGGCATAGCCTACTGCACACGCAGGCCATGCGGTGCGGCCTACTGCGCCTGGGATATAAACCTGCCCAGCTATACTGAGTTCCGTAGGCATTTGTAACAGAGGTAAGTATTTACGTAACTGAACATATCGAAACAGAAGAGATACAGTAAAAATACAATATTATAATCTATGGGATCACTGTCATATATATTGTCTGTCATTGCATGAAATGTTCTTCTGGGCACATGACTATACCACTCCCATGCTTACCCATTAGCTTGTTCAGCATTTCTTCATAGAATCAGCTCTCTTACAGAAAATCATATACATATGTATAAACATATTCCCATATTTTTACGTGTTTAGAAAATATGTGTGATTTCTATTGCTGACAAAGTCACAGTTCATTGTGAATACCACTTATTTCATTGCCTACAACCATAACAGAAAAAGATTAAATTTTTTTCTAGAGGTAACACCAAAATTATGAATATGTACATATTTTTCCCTCCCAAGTCACAGCACTGTTATACACGTGGACTCCAGCAAAAGTGCTCTTGAACTAGGTGCCATGCTACTTTTTCACTGGTCTTAAATGGCATCATAATAATCCTAACTCACAGGTTTTCCAATCCCTAACTTCAATGCTGACATGGTACGTTTTGGAGGGGTTTGTTTAATCTTGTCTCTCACTTTAAACACCTTGTCATCTCGGAACTTTTCAAATCTATTTTCTTTACCACCTAGACTTTAAATTTCCACTAGGTAAGTATTTTACATCTTACGTTTTTTGTGCTCATCTATGAAACCTAGCTTAGTGTTTTACACAAACCTAACGTTATAGAAATAGGTAAATAAGTCAATGGCACAGATAATATAATGCATTAATGCAGCTCTGTGTGGCAGTCGTGTATTACAACTCACTCATGAAGCTGTTTACTGCTACAACTTAAAATCAAAACAATACTGTGGACTTTTCAATGTCATGCCTGATACTGCAAGAGTATATACGGTGATAATATCTCATGTTAGATTTAAAGGGAATATAAGACAATCATTATACAGCAGATCAGTGTTATCAAAGAGCTCACAGATCACTATTGGAGAGAGATGTCTCAGAAAATGCACTGAATGGACAAGAAAAACAAGAAACCGTGTCATAGATTATTATTACAAAGTCATTCTATTATAAAATGATTTGACAATTTATAGAAGAAATGGCTTAGGAATCTGTCATTAATTATCCCAAACTGATAACTAAGTTCTGTGAATAAATGTCACAGATTTGGGGTGACTCATTCTGCAATGAAAGGTTCTAACTCATGTTAAAATGAATGTGATCCAAAAGGAGGTTGCCCTACATTAGCATTTCTCCAAATAACAAATCAAGAGGTTCTGTTTGTGACAATAATAAATTATAAAATAATTTATTCTCAAAGGCTGAAAAACAGTGGAAGAAAACAGCCCCTGCCTCAACAAGCTTGTGATTGAAATGAACATCTTGGAGTTGGATAGGACCTTTAGCCTCGAGTTTACCTTTGTAGCAAGCATTTTGAGGGTAGCTATCTACCTCACAGAACCCTCCTGCCCTTGTCCTGGCATCGCCCTTGAAAGACAGTGGTGAGTTAACAGAAGCCAGGCTTCTCTTCTGCCAGTTGACCATTTTGATGGTCTATTTTGGGTCATAATTCCCTCATTTACTTTACCAAGTCAGCCACTATAACGCCTAATGAATTTTTCTGAGTTCCTATTCAACCAGACCACCAGAAACAATTTACTTTCACCTTTAAGATCACATTTCAGGATCATCTTAACTTTTTGGTTCTATTAACTGTCAAATCATATCCTAATAGACATCACCACACTTCCACAAAATGATGAAACTATGCTTGGGGAGCAAAACTGGCTGAGTCTTGACTGCCTGGGTAAGATATCTGATGATAAAGGATAGACAATAACTAACATCTCTGTCTCCTTGGTGAAGGGGAATCAACTGTTTTCACCCCTGCATAGTGAAGGTAAATTCTTTAAACTTGACCTGCCTGCCGTGACGAGGGCATATTGCCTATTAGGTTTTATCTGGTTTAGACTGGAATGAAAAAGGTTTTTTATTTGACCTTCATGAAGACAGAATAAATCAGATGATACTCTGAGTATATGTAGTAGATCAAAATTGTGTATGGATCTAGGCTAATTATCAATAGAGGAATTTTTGTCAGTACAAATAAAGTTTTAGTGCAAGCCCATGCATTCTTCACTGAGTGAATTTCCTTTCGAGAACCACTCCTGGCTCTTTATCCAGTTGGACATCCTGAACTGAGGATAACCTGATCCATTAAATGTTATATTTAGTCATGCTCAGTAGCCCTTCTTTATCAAGTGCAAGTACAATATTAAACAAGTCTTCTCAGGCCCCAGTGGCGGAGGATCAAATTACACCAAACAACAGTTCCTTCTTTAATCTCTATCTACTACCCTAAAAGAAATTTTTAATGGAAAATTGGTAGAGAATTTAAAATGACTCTGTTTTCCATGATTTTGGCAAACTCTGCAATGGGACAGTTGCTTTTATAGATAGACTGCAATGGAGAAGACAATCCACTAAATGGGCTGGACTGTGTAGAGTTAGGTTGTTTGTTAGGTTATTTCTCTCCTTTGAAGAAAGATAGTCTGAGGTTACTGTGTCACCGTGTCTTTCTTTGGCAGCCAGCAGCCAAATGATGTAGAGTAATGAAAAGAGCCAGTCTGGAGAATTTTTTAACAGAAGTTGGAGGAAGGTTGATATTGGTAAATCTTTTATAATAAGCCTAGTGCTTGAAAATATTCATATCATCAAAACTCCACAAGAGTTGAAGGTGATCTTAATCAGGTATACAGTGTGATTGTTCTTGAGGACATGAATCAATCTACCTGCCAAACTCAGGTTTTCTCAATGGGATGTGAGCAGCATGCAAAACACGAGTGGAGGATACAGGAGGGTGCTTCATTCTGGGGGCTTCATTTACCACGTTAGTCAGAACACTCAGTTTGCCAACAAAGTGCCTAATCTTAGGATCTTGATAAAATACAGAACTTTGAGAAGCTTGTCAACCTCACTGTGGCAAAACAATGGTTTAGACCCCTTTAATTCTACAGGGGGTGGTTGTCCTCGGCGGAAGAGATATTTATTTTTCCTTTAGTACTACATTTCTTGCCAAAGCTTTCTCTGACACCACCGCCTGTGGACCGCAGAATGTTTTGAATATTATAATATCTTCCTATACAACATTAATTTTAATCAAGGAAATCACATCATAGTAAAAGAAGTGAAGCAATTGGAGAATTTCCTTAGGGGTTATTTCTCTTAACTACTCCATCACAGATAAAACGCTGACCTTATAAAATAATGGAATGAACTCTCAGAACCCAACCACAACCTCTGGGAGACAGCACCAGTGCCTGCGAAGCTCTGTGTCTTAATGCAACAAATGCTCCAAGTCAGTTACTGATGTGCTGACACATGAGGCTGCTTCTCTCTCAGGCACAGTATCAGTCTGAAAACAAGGCATTCCTGAGATGGTGTGACATTTGTACAAACCATATTTCTCATAATTCTCAACAGCTATAGGTTCTGTGGGCCTGCAAGAAGGACATTCCTAAGAAGTAAGGAAAATACTCACCATTTCATACCATGCAGACCACTAAGGAAATAAATAAAAAGGATGGCTATGTGTTGGCTGAGTCAGTGAACATGACTACCAAGGAAAGAACAGATGGCCAAAGAACAAAATCAGTCAAGAGCTATGTACCCTTAGGGAGGATCTGAGGCATATCATATTCTGTATTGCAGAAAGGAAAATATTGTTGAGGCAATTCTTATAGAAAGAGATAATAAGGCCTCATTCCCTGGCATAACATCTCACCTGGAAAATTCTCTGAGCAGTTTAATTTCTAGCCAAGGAAATGAAAATATGGAATTTGTAGTGGAGCCTGTTAGTCACTTATACATATAAGCTAAGGCCTTGAAACCAGATGCAGAAAATAGGAGGGCAGTGTTTACCTGGATTTCTTCATTTGCTGGCAAATGTTTGAAAATTAACAACACATTTTTCATTTCCTTAAGCTTTAACTCCTTTGTTGTGTACCAGGAGTTCTGACAAAATGTGGACACATTTTAAGAGTTCTTGTTGAAAGTAAAACTGATCATTCTCCCAAAGTGTGCTAATTTCAGGTAAAATGATGTGGACAGCATGTCTATGCACACTTGATCAGTAACAGTACCTTCAATTCAATTTGAAAAGTAATACATAGATACCATCTCTTAAAATGTGTATCTATGTTTTGGACCCTTTGTATATACATCTTTGTGTAGTGATGGTAAAAAAATATGCACTAAAATTAGTCCATTAATTATATAATTTCAATTGTTACAGGATTAAACAAGTAATGAACATTACCTGATGATCTGGCCTTAGAAAAATGAGTCTTTTCAACTCATTCCCTGGGTACAGTAGCTGGAAATAACTTAGGTCGAGTTTCATTTGGGATAAAAATAAGTGTGTATGAGTGGTTTATGTAAAATAGACGGTAAGTGTTGAGTAAAGTATCTTTGGATTTTTTACACTGTGTGATGATGTGATGTGTGTCTGTCTCAGCAGCCAAATGATGTCAATCATTAACCCCCATAGGGCTGGAAACTGTTTGCATATGTTCCTCTCCTAATTCACAAGTATAGGCCATGGTAAACATGATTTCTTCCTACCTTGCAATAATTTGGAGCAGTGAGATGGGAAATGGATGTCATTAAAATTAGGTCTCTTTATGTTAATCCCTAGAAAGTATTAAGATCACGGTCACAGAGGTTCCCATCATTTTTCCAGCTATTATCTTTACTGATTATTGAGTGATCTACCTCTTCATGGATTTTGTTAGATATGCCAGTTGTCTTCTAATAGATAACCATTTTGGGTATTGTTTTGCTTAATTTTACCAATTATAATCTTTAGACTTGAAAGAGCAACCTTAAGAAATACATAGTATTTGTTGCACTTTTGAGAAAACTAAAAAACAAGGAGTGACATTATTCCATGTATGGAATAAGACAGTGCAAGAGTAAACTTTTGACCCTCCTTTCCCCCATGGACACACTGACTCAAAAAAAATACACAGAACATGCCCTTTCATGAGAAATCCAGAAAGTAACTGACTGGCTCTTACATTTCAGGTGAGTGCAAAACCTGCCACAATGAAACTTAGTAGAAATATGATAGAACTCTATGAGTTGACCAAACAAGGGACCATAACAAGCTGGTCAACATATGGAGGTGGTCAACATAAGGAATTAACCCACTGTAATGATACGTTCATGTGGTGCATGTCTGGTCTATGAAAATTCAGTTAATTTAAGGAGGTGGTCAATGCAGGGAGGTGGTCAGCTATGGAGGTTCTACTGTATTTGAAGAAGTCCAGGGAATAGAAATGTTAAATGACTTTACTATGTTTAGTTAAAAATAGGATTTGTAAGTTGAAGGGACTTGGGCTGTGCAATAAGATATAGTCAAAGAACTAGGGGATGCTAATCCTATAAAGAGAATACTTTCGGGGACCATTGGGGAGGGATATAACTGAATCAAATATTTGAAGGTTTTAATATGTTTTTATTACTTGTCAGGAGGAGAGAAAATTAAAGATCAGAAGTTATATAGAATCAGTTCCTTGGGTACAGTATATAAAAATTCATTCTGATCAAATAATGAAAAGCTCAAATAAATTTATCTATGAAGGTGTTTAAGTGTGAAATGCAAGCTACTGGAGAGCAAGCTTCACTCCTTCTTCCTTTATTAATTTTTAATTAGCACGTGGTAAATATTCAATAAATATATGTTGATGTGAATAATTGCAGTAGCTCATAATCGCATGGATAGTTAGTATCTGTGTGAGAATCAGACTACCGTATTTTGCCCGGTATAATGTGCACCCACATTTTTGGCCCAAACTTTTAGAAAAATACCCCTTGAGAAATTGGCTGGCTCTAGGCTGGAAGAGACACATCTGGGGAGGGTTAGTGCTCCCCTAATATGCAGGATCCCACCCCCCCACAGCTGCCACTCTGTGAAGGCTGCCACTCTGCAAAGTTTGTGGCAAATTTACATAGCAACATAAACTAAATATAGTGACTAACCCAAAGGAGTTTCTGTGGTGTGTTAGGACAGGTAATACCACTCAAAATTATTCAAGTATGTTCCAACATTTAGATGATTCTCAAACTTTAATTGTTTCAGAATTTCTTGGGGAGATTGTTAAAAATACAGATCCATTAGGACACTAAAAACCTGTAACCCAACAAAGACCAGAAATATTGGTTTAATTTACCTTGATTGGGGCAGGAAATCTAGAAGCATTTCTAATGGTAGGCTGAGGGTCCACATGTAAGAAGTTAATGTAGATAATATTCTCGTTGATTATACAACTATCGTTGGCAACTGAGAATACCAAGAGAATGAAATATGACAACAGTCCTCAAATCCAGGTTCAATAAGACTGAATCTGAGAATACTTTAATCTCATTTTATAAATCCCTGGGAAATTTTTGGAAAAACAAGCTGAAGCCAACTATTCTCTTTCCTCATAAAAACTAATAAATAAAAGTACTTACTAATAGAGTGGCCCACTTTTTTTTAAGACTTATGAAAGGATATGATTTCACCCAAAGAATTAAATGTAAATGTGTAACTAAAGAGCTCAAGAATTTACTTCAGGGAAAAGGAATATCTTGATTACATTGATTAATGAACTCCTGAGAAAGAAGATGTTAAAGGGGTCAAGTTTGGGAAAGAATCTGTGCACTCTCTATAGAGCAGAGCTGTGTACCACATGTGCTCATATGTGCTTAAGTCCCTGTCGGTTTCACTCATATAATAGGTAGAAGGTATCACCCTAGGAAGAACTGTCAAAATCGTTCAACCTTGTTCTCGAGATTCCTCATCTTCTCTTTCCTCTCCGATGGTTAATCGTCTAGCTGTCTGTGTGTACACTGGCTCTCTGTAAGTTATTTTACTGAGGAACGGACTGATTGACTGATTGATCGATTATCTTTTGTCTGAAATCCCCCTGCAGAAAAATGTCACGTCAACTAGACACTTGTAATTTAAACCTTTTATGTGTAATTGTGGAATGGAAGGCTTTTCCTTCTTGGTATTTTCAGCCCTTAACAAACAGGTGAAGTGTATTGTGTTTTGGGAGTGGGTGTAGACGGAAAAACCCTGCAATCACATGATCCTAGAAGACCTATTAAGTTCCCAGGCTTTTAGAATAACCTAGAGGTGGACAATTAGAATGCAGATTCCCTTAGGTTTCCTTTTAAGCTCTCTTACCCCCATCCTTCAAAAGTTCTTCTTCCTATAGTAGTGGGTAGGAAGACTACTCAGTGAGGAAGCCAATATTCTGAGACAGCAAGAAATCTGAGTCACCAAGCCCTTCTGGACTTCATGGAACAAGTAAATTCTAAAATACGTACTCCAAAAGGCCCCTTAACACATGACCCCCCTTTTTCCCCACACTGGTCCTTGTATGGTTTGCTCAGACTAATTCCTCTTCCTTTTTTGTTTTTTCAAACTTTACTTCTTGGGTTCCCTTGCCTATTGACTTATTACTGGGTCTGTACAATGAGTACACTGGCAGAGATGGGACCAGACAAGAAAAAGAATGCCTTCCCCCAGCACATGCACATGCCCTCTCAGCTTCAGGCAGTCTCTCTGTCTCCAGCATCTTCTGTGACTTGGGTTCCCATCGAAGAAGATTTGTTCTTGGGCTGTAGTAACACCAAACCTTCGCCTGACCTTTCACCTCTAGCTATGGGAGAGGCTTCCTTCCATGATCAATTCCTGGGTCACTTCACTATCCCATTTGGCTAATTAGCATATCCAACACCACTATAAATAGTACCTTGGATTATTTCTGATGGAAGACATGGAATGAGTTCCATTTTCAAGATCTGATTCCAAATGATCCAATTTGCTTTACCTTGGCCTCAAGATATATTTTCTAGCAACTTTGATATTACAAAAAACACTTTTTAATAAACTCAATTCATTTTTTGATATCCAAAATGATTTCATAAAGCTCCTTTTACTGTTTCTTTCTGGAGTTGAAATCCATTATTGTCAGTAATGAGATTAGTGAACTTAACATCTTAAAAAATGGTCAATCCATGGGGTTTTGATGATTAATTGGTGACAAACCTTGGATTAGAAACTGGTTTCACAATTCCAGACCACATTTCTGTCTAAATCCTACTGCAGGACACACATTTGGGTATTGTGAAGAGAAAATCCTGAAAGAAACAGATATTATGGTATGTGAAGGAAGAGTTAAATTTAGACGCAGAAGGCTCTTAGAGACACTGCTAAATGAAAGGAATCATCTGAGATTACTAATTTTGCATGACTTCATAAAATGAAAAATAACTATGAATAGCCAGTGACTATTTCTGCTCATTGTGAAAAGGCCTCTGCCCACACTTTTTTCAATGAGCATAAACTAAATAGCCATAGTGCTTTCATAAATGCAGATGAACTTTTGAAGTCACCACACCATGATTTTAAGAGTGTAGGTAGTCTAATTACGTGCTATAACTACAGACAACTGTATTTGACATTCAAGGATGAATGATATCAAGTGAAGTCATCTCATGAAGCTAAAGATTTCAATCAATAGGAGAAGAAAAAAATAACCTGCAAGTATATGAGATAAAAGAAAACCCACATTAAAAGTTGTATTTGGAGGATATAAAAAATTAAAATCCTACTGTTGAAGAGACATAGCAACATTTTTTATTACTTTTCTATTTAAAAAGTGATTTTCAGCCAGGTGTACTGGCAAGCATCTGTAATTCTAGCTACTTGAGGGGCTGAGGCAGGGAGATCGCTTGAGCCCAGGAGTTTGAGGCCAGCCTGGGCCACATAGTGAGACCTTATTTCTAAAAAGCAAATGGTGGTTTTCACAACTATTATAATTTATTCTTCTTAGGAACCCTGTAAAGTAAAACAGATTGGTATTATTTTCCCCAGTTTGAGTCTCAAAAAGATCCCATAATCTACTAAAAAGTAGTATAGTTAACGCACAACCAAGCTGGCACTTAATACCCCACGTCATATTTTGTTATTTTTTCCACTGTGCTATACTATCTCTCAAAAAGGTAGGCTTTAGAAATGGTTTGAGTGTGGAAATAGTAGAACATAAATAAACTAAACTTAGAAGGGGGGAGGAGACAAGATGAGGGAGAAGAGGAGAAAAACAATGATGAAAATGGCTTGGAAGCTCTAATGTAGGGAGAGCTCAAGTGGTCTGGCGAATAGGTATTTGGTGAAAGCTACTGAGGTTAGGGTTCATGAGATTAGAGAGAAATAATTTAAGAGGTGTCCCAATAAAGTGATAATTAATATAGAGGCTACTGAAGTATGAGAAATCATCTCCAAGGACAACACCTCTTCCTCTGAAGATGAAATCCACCAAATTATAAATGGGGAGAAGACAGAGGTTATGCTTGGTTTCCATTGCTGTATGTCCTGCAAGTAGCACTCATGCTTTGTGTGTAGTGGATATTCCACCATTACCTAATGGTTTAAGTTGATGGCTCCAGACAATCTTGATACTATTTCCTAAACTTGTGATTTATACAGCTCAGAAATCTTCAGTTATATCACACACTCATTTTTCACACATGTAAGTCACATCTTCCCAAACGTACATGGAGACTACAGAACTTTCTTTAATACACCTTTATATAAAGCAGTATTTATAGCAAGTCACTAAGTCACAATTTAAAAAAAAATCATTGGAAGAGGAGGAGATATTTTGTTTTTATTGATATTATATTTGTCATAATGATAGGGTAGTCAATAAGTAACGGCAGACTAAACTTGAGGGGAAAAGATACACATAAAACTAGAATCGAGGGCGGCACCTGTGGCTCAAAGGGGTAGGGCACCGGCCCCATATGCCAGAGGGGCTGGGTTCAAACCCAGCCCAGCCAAAAAAAAAACTGCAAAAAAAAAAAAAAATTAATTAATTGATTAATTTAAAAAAAAAAAAACTAGAATTGAACAGCTTCCCTGATACCGAATATTCTTTTTACAGTAGCAGTATCTATGCTTATTTTAATTAATCCTGTTTCTATCATAATGAAACATGAAATAAAGTATAAATAAAAAATACAAAATTCAAGCTCATTTTTAAAGTATTATTCGATCCTACAGATGATAGACATATAATTATTTGTTTCTAAGTCCTTCACTTACACTGCCATGAAAGCAACCAAATTTTGAGGACTGACACCAGTCTACTAACTTCTTGAATATCCTGACCTGGTCTACCCTCATTAAAAATTTGTGAAATGTATAAATGTAGATATCAGAACATTAAGAGCTCAGCAGTAGGGTATAGTCATATCATGTTTTCTTTTCTTTCCTTTTATTTTTTTCTGGAATGTGATTCTTCCTGGATAATTACTTTCCCTGTCTTATCACCACACAGTTCTGGGAAGATAACATGGTAGCAATACAATCCCTGATTTTACATAGTTACGTGGAGAACAAAGGGTAGGATTATTTACTGACGGTCCGGCAACATTGAGTAGCAAAGTAGAACAGGACCCAATTCTCTTGACATCGCAGCCACTGCTTTTTCTCATAAGTCTAGGTGACTCTTTTGCTCTGAAGTCTAATTCTACATGTAGCATGAACTAGCAACTTGAAAGCATATTTGTTTTCACGTTTAGTTAATGGAATCTAGTGAATACCTCATTTACACACTTCAGTTCTGCAGATATTTGCAGACAGTACTTTAAGATCAAGTCTAGAATTTGGCTGAGCCACCATTTACGGCTCTGTGAAGTTGGGATGTGTATATACCTGTCATTTCAGCAGAACCCCTGCCATAATTAATCAATAGTTGCAGAAAACCAAGTGCGTGGTTAATCACATTCCACTTTTCTTTAGTCTATAAATTGTTAGGTCTTTTGTGTAACGTCTAGTTTAATAATAATGACAATGTCAGAAAGACATTGGCAAAATGTTCTTCTCTACTGACTCAAAATAATAAGTATGAAAAACTCATATATATACAATCCTAAACTTACAATGGCTTGACTTAATTTTTTGACTTTACAACGCTACAATTGTGGTATCCATTCCATAGAAACTACACTTTGAGGACCCATGAACCATTCTGTCTTTGACTTTTAGTACAGCATTTAAAAAATTACATGAGATATTCAATTTTTTTAATAAAATAAGGCTTTGCATTAGATGATTTTGTCCAAGTGTAGGCAAATGTGTTTTGAGCACATTTAAGGTAGGCAAGGGTAGGCTATGATGATTGGTAAATTAGGCATATTTTTTTAAATTTCTTTTTATTTTTTGTAGTTTTTTCTTGGCCGGGGCCAGGTTTCAATCCGCCACCTCTGGTATATGGGGCTGGTACCCTATGCCTCTGAGCCACAGGTACCGCCCCATAGATTAGGCATATTATATCCATTTTGACTTATAATCTCTTCAATTTACCATCGGTTTATCAGGACATGACCCCCATTTTAAATGAAAGAGCATCTATATTCAAAATTTTGGTGACTTTCCTTTTTCAAAGGATAACTATTGATCTACCTATCTATCTTGTCTGGAAATGTGTATATCAAACTGTTAAGAGATATTACCTGCTGGGTGTACGATGGATTTAGAGCGCAGAATAGGAGACTCTTTATGCATTTTGGTACTTTAAAGATTTCTCGAAGATATTACATTACATCAACATATAATTTTCTAGTACATACCTGTGTGTATTCTCATGAGGATAAATGCTTTAATCATGGATATATTTTTTAAACAGATGTGTAATACTTTATTCATATATTTTATTAATCAATTCAACTGTCAGATAAAAAATATGCAAAGCAAGTTCTTAGCCCTACTTTGAACAAGTAGGGAAACTAAAGGGAGGTATGGGGATGACATAATGTGTTCAGCTAGTCTACTTACTTCTCTCTTCCCTGTGCTGTAGGGCAATGAAAAATGAGTTTATTATATAATTTAACGGTATTTCCTTTTGTTCTAATTCAAGGGTCAAGGAAGATAAACAATAAAAATAACCATGTGAGGTATGCTTTGGTGACAGTGATACAGTCCAGACTTCAGGACAATGCCATGCCAAAATTTTCATATGAATTTGATCAGAAAAATATTTTATATTTTAACTACACAAATGAATTTTCGTCCTTTTATTGTAAAATTGCTAAGAGATCCATTTCATCTCTAGACAGTTCGAGGCAGGTGTTGGGAACATATTAGGTTCAGAAGGAACTCTCAAGATAATTTCATCTTGAACAATAATGAAAATATTTGCCAGGTTATAAATCTAGTTTTCTAGCACAAGTCCAATAACACACATTTTGCTTCTAACTCCTAATTCTTCTAAATTTACATACTTAAATTAAGAGAGTTACTCATAATACCATGTTAGGCCCTGTTTTTTCTCTTGACAAGTTAAAAACTGTGGTGTAAATTTCAGGAGAGGATGAACCACTAAACAACCAAGTCTTGGGGTCTAGAAGAATCAATGCTGAAGTAACAAGTAATAGGTTAAAATTCTAAGCTAAAATAATAATTAAAAAAAAAACTGAGGAGAAAAACTTGGGAACAATTCTGTGAGGATTTGTAATAGAAAAAATGAGATGAGAAGAAAAAAGTCCCATTTTGGGGTCTTTTCTCCCTCCACAATCCACCATGAAGAATGGCAACCAGAGGCAAGAACTAAAGGCAAATAAAATCCTTAATATCCTCTATGTGGCAGGTGTTAACAGAAGCACTTGTCTCCTTCCTGATATGGGGAACAGGCATCCCTGGGGACCTTATTAACTAAAGTTAAAAAAAAAAATCTTAGTTATCACCCTTAAATTTCCTACATGCTTAAAGCAATTTCTAGAAAATTGATACACATTGTGCAACATTCACTAATAAAGCCATGGTTTCTGGGATTTTCTAAATTTGCAAACTTCTTTCAAAGTACTAGAAAAGCATTACAGGTGGCTATTCTTTTCTTCTTCCTTTTTTATTTTTAATTTTTTACTAATTGGAGGGACCCTTATTGGACAAGTTTAGAAGTTACATACAGTGTCAGTCAAAGTTAATTTCTTATTCTCCTTTTAAAATCTACTTTGGGTTTATTCCATCAATCATTGTATTAGACATCTGACAATGTTTATTATTCTTAATATTTATTATTCAGGTCTATACTTTATAATATTATAGTTAGCTTTAACTAAAATGTATGATATATAAGTAATTCCACCATGGATAAAATAATAGTTTTTAGACAGTGTCCTCTTGTATGAAGTTATGCATGTGATGTAAAGAATCAGGCAGCAATAAGAAATTATATGTGAACATGCATTCAGGAGGGAAAAATAGGAAGCTTTTTCTATAGGTCACAATGTTTTGAAAATACTTTAGTAAATTTTGATATTTTAGTTCAACAAGCCCCACTGACTCATTGTAAGACCTAATTATAAACTTATTCCTTTACTTCCTGGGATCTAATTTTCCTAACTTTCTTGGCAACCCAATCAATCAAATCCTGAATGAAGGCCGTATATGCAAAAGAGTGGTGACAGCTCACTTTTCTAAGTGAAAACTCTGAAGACATCCCTTCCTCCAAACCCCTTTCTCTCTCCAAGTAAAGAGGACAGGTAGGCCAGAATGCATGATGGCACTAAAGTTTAGAGCTGTGGTCCCCAATCCCTGGCCACAGACTGGTACCAGTCCATGGCCTGTGTGGGAACCGGGCTACACAGGAGATCAGCAAGAGAATAAAGCCCTATTTCCACATCACCACCTGAGCTTGGCCTCCTGTCCCCTCCCTCAATCCACGGAAAAACTGTTGTCTATGATACTGGTCTCTGATGCCAAAAGCTCGGGGACCACTGGTTTAGAGGAAAATGTCCACTATTTCTTATCCCAATTGTTTTGCATCCTAATGGATTCATGGGGAAGATCAAATATTGGGAAGATTGTTGATCTTTAATCATCTCCCAAACTTTTAGGAAAAGCGAAGCATGTATATTCATAGACTATGTGCTTCTGAAACACCAATCAGAAAAAAAAAAGAAAGGAAAGGAAGAGAAATGGGAAAATAAGCAAGTAATTGAAACTAAAATTGGTAGATGAGAGACGGTAAGTGGTGGCTCTCAGTTATCGAGCACTTACTGAAGTGCAAGTGTCTTTATGTTAATTATCTCCTATAATTCCCCAAACAGGTCCATGAAATAGTTACCTTTGTATTACAAATAAGAGAAATTTCACATGCCACAGCCTTCCTAGATGACCACCCCCACTTTGTCCCCACACTCTCCTCTCTGTCAGTGCTCCGTCTTATCCTAACCTTCACCATGACAGTGGGAAATAGATGGAAAACCATTGTGGTTAGTGTGAGCTCTGCAGTCAGAGAAACAGACTCAGAGCTCAGCCATGTCACTTACAAACTGTATGATTTGGCATAATCTCTCTGACCCTTAATTTCCTCACAGGGAGAACAGGGATGGCTCTAGGACTTTATAAGACACTTGCTACAATTAAATGAGTTAAGATTGCAGAGCATCCAGTTCAATACCTTGTCCAGATCAAAGAGAGAAGTGTTGTCTTCGAGGAAAGAAACAGTCTCTGATTTTCATCATACACTTGCACCTGCGCCTTGGCAGACAGGCCAGGAGCAGGGGGTTATTAAATACTCACTGAATGAATAACAAATAAATTAACAAGTGGATGATGATGGATAGATGCGTGAAAAATTCTTCTTTACTCTAAGACAGCATTCTTTCTATTAAAATTACAATCATCTAAGAAGAATTCTTCCTAGTAAAAGTATCGCAAGAATGGAAAAATAAATATCCAATGTACTCCATACTAATATGAAATCAATATATGAAAATTACATGCTCACAAAAACAATAAAACACTAATGTAATCCAGTTTGGGGGTAGAGGGAAGCAAGAGGGGGGAGAGGAGAAGACGTCTGGCAGGAGGGAGGGCATGAGGTGGGATCTTACCTACTGTGCACACTGTGAGGGTGTAGAACATGCCCCCTGGGGGAGGGGCTCTTCTACTATTTAAAAATAAATAAATAAATAAAATTACAATCATCTTTATCATTTTCCTCTTCCTGGAGTAGGATGAGTTTCTGTGAGATACTATGTCCAATGATGTGCTTATTTATAGCAGAGGGCATGCGTATCCATAGATACCCAACAAGGACAGTAAAAACAACTGTTTCTTTACCACTTCGTCTCCATGTAGCATATAAAAATGACTCTCTACAATGCCTTACTTAAGAAACGAAAACGTGAGATGCAGAATGAGCTGGAAACATCCTCTGCTTGTTAGTTACATGAGTTTAAAAATCTTTCTTGACCTTTCTAAGCATCAGTTTCCTCACTCATGAAAGCTGAGAAATGATAGTCATTATATGTATCTTACAGTGTTGTGATAATTCAAAGAGATAATGTAAATTGTAGGGTGCATTGTCAAGGGTGAAAGGATAAATTTTCTTTGAAGCGGGAGGCAACTTCCTCCCCACTGTCCCCCCTTAAGGGTGTTCTCAAAAACTTACAGGACTAAATAAAAGTCCCAAACTTTTTCATTTCTAATCCAAGCTTGCAGGCTTCTGACCTGTAACACTTTAAATGTACATACCCTCAGAATTAGCTCAGGGTTCTCAAAACATTAATAAAAGACAATCACAATTGCATCTGTTTATTTTTCATAAAAATGTTAGCGAAATTCCATCTAGATTTTATAGTTACTTTTGTGTCATCTTTCACACTTATTCTATAAAAAACTGTGTTCTCTCTCTTTCTTCCGTATAGGTACAGAAGATTTTCTGTTGACAGAAGTATTCCCCTAAGAATTACAAACTGTAAAGTACAAAACAACTATTACTTGTTGAAGTTGTTACTGTAATTGTTGTAATCATTATCATTTGAGGACTATAATAAAAGAAATTTATACCAATTATCTAGAAAAAAATGATAATAAAATACTTTTATCTCTAACTCATTGGGTAATTCCTATAAATGTGCTTTTCCCCCAAAACCAACAAAATATATACTTTATTTCTATTTAATTTATTGTTATCATATATTTTGCCAAATATACAAAAGTTCCCAAGTTAATAATTATTAAATTTAGAACAGTTAGACGCCAGTAATGTAAGACAGATTTTTTTTTTTTTTTGTCAAAGCAAAAAGTTGTATACTTCAAGTGAAAAACACGTGAAAAGTTTTCACATACTTTAACTGGCATACACAAATATGAAAGAGAAAACAAAATATAAAGAGTAGTCCAACAAATGCTAGGGAGGTTTTGAAATTTTATGCAATGTGACCTAAAACAAGCATTTATAAAGAACGTACATTGTGACTAAGTTACCTTTTATAATCAAATGCAATATGTTTTAAAGACTTAAGATGTCTAAAATCAAACGCGTTTCTGCCTCCCATTACCATGACCACTCTGTTCAAACACCCCCTTTCTACTGAATTTCCTTAGTCATGTCCCCCATGCATTTCCAAGCTCAAGAGTTCTTTCTTTAATGCTACTCAGTCAACAGCCAAGTCTTTCTTCTGTGCTTATTTTTATCACATTGCCCATCAATAGATAGATGATTTTCTATCTATTGGTCAATGTCCACCCGACTGAGTGTTTTTATGAAAGCCTGAGCATCAGTATTTTTCTTTGTAATTCATTTACCTGATATTTGGCAGAAGCCAAATAAATCTTGGTTGAATAAATTAACAAATGAAATTCCATAAATTATATGTCGATTATTTCTTTCCCATCGATTCCCTACTTTTTAAAAATCCTGTTACCATGTAAGATTCCCTAGTTTTTATTTTTTTTAGAATTCCCTATTTTCATTATCAGTGCCTCTATACTGGTTTAGATTCTCAGCCCTAATTATCTCTCCCAACTATTGCCCATACCATATATTCATCTATTCCACATTTGTAGACTACATCTTCACAACACTCTTCTATTTCTCATTCCTAATTCACAAATGCCAACTGGCCCCAGTAGACCCTCAGAAGTATATAGCATCAAAAGCATATATCTCAGGTGGATATTCTATTCTTTCTACAACCTAATTTCAACAAACGTTCCAGCTATCTTCGATGCAGACCACACTACCCTTTGCTTACAGCAACTCTAAGAAAACAAATACATTCGGCATACTACATATTTTTCCTAAGGCATATATAGTCAAATATGTAGAATATAAAGAGAAGGTTGTTGTATCAGAAAGGATCCCAAAATTTAAGGAAAAGAAGATAAGTCATTTTAACAGGTCTCCAAAATGGCCTAACATAATGATGTATCCTTAGAATTGAATCAAATATGGTGAAATGACACATTAATTTGATTTTTAAAAGCAAATACAAGACATGCTCATATCACAGTATCATTTGCTGTTCTGAGCACTTTTATCGTCAGCGTCTTCTATAATACACACGTCAATCATCTACCACACTGGGCAGCTTTAGAAGCTATCAATTTAACTGACCATTATGTAAATCATATATTACTGCCTCTTGTGTGTGTGTGTTGAGTGCTTCCCAGCAGGCATTTCTGTTGTGAATTGCCTGACCATTTCTTCTCGGTTTTGGGTGTTTTTTTTTTTTTTTTTGATATTCTGTTTTCTTGGGGGAAGGGTGGGAAGAATTCTCATATCACCTACCAGTCTCTGAGATTTCAGAAAACCTTGATGAACTGAAGATTTTTAGCATTAAAATGACTCTTGGACTTTCCAAATGGAAAGTGTGGGCACTCCAAACTCTGAGACAAGTTCAGAAAAGCATAGCCATTTCTTTCAAAGATTCCTGAAGCCCTGCCTTTCAAGAGATAATTTGGCTTTAGAGGATGAGCTGGTCCTCACCAAGCAGTATCTTGAGAGAGCGGAAGAGGCCAAGCCCACCTTGCGTCAGGGAGATAGACAAAACCCCTATTAGTCTTCCGTGTATAGCCAGCATTTGTTTCCAGGACAGTTCACTATGTTTTTAAAAAGCATAAGTACAGAAGATGGGAATGGAAAATTCTAAGTAAGTTTTTTTTTTTTTTTTTTTTCCTTCACTGGTAAGGAATACCTCTTGAAAAACTTTGGTCAAGGTAGCAAAGGGACTAAGTCTCTGACTCATTTTTTAATTGTTGCTTAGTAGTCTATCTATACATCTTATTGTGTTATCTCAGTAAATCAATGGTGCCCATTTTTTTCTTAGCTGCTCTTCCTCTTTATAAAATAAAACGCTTTCTGTTTTATTAATTTTGATCCTAGCATCATACAGTGAGCTAAGTTTTACTCTTTTTAGAATAAGGTCATTGGTTTCTCTCATTTTACCCAAAGTCTCTAAAGAGAGATAAGTCACTTTAGTTTGTTTTCTAAGACAAAAGGAACGCATTTTTCCTCTTTCTTTTTTTTATTTTCAAGGGTTCATACTGTGACTTACTGATAAAAATCACCGAAAAGAGGTTGTTGAAACAAATTGCAATAATTTATTGTGATTTCCTGCTTTGTGTCCATTTTCTTTAGAGTGTCAGGTTTTGCATAGTCACAATCTGAATGCTAGCAAGCCAAGTATGACCCTTTTGGATTTGCGTATAATTCCTAACAAAGGAAGAGAATAATTTTATGTAATATTTTAATACAACTATTTTACTCTAAAACCTATGGTCTATTCTAGCGTTAAGTTTCAGGGAAAAGGAGTGCATGTGTTATCTGTGCTCTGTTTTTTCAGCAACACCCAATTCTCTTCCATTCTGAGAAATGAAAGCAGCACAGTTCAAATGGCAATTAAATATTTGTATGACAATGGTTCTATTTACAATAGATGGGGATATTAGTTGTGTGTATCGTACATTAGTAACTTAGGGTTTTACCCAGTGGAAACAAAACCAAGTTTCTAAATTCATGTTATAAATACATAGCCATAATGGAAACAATTGAAAACTATCATGAATGCAGCACGATGCAGTTTTCATCATGAATATTTTAAATAAAAATATATGTACATTCAGGGTAATACAAACTGTCAGTCATAAACACAAGGATGGCACATTAGGAATACACTATGCAGAATCTACATATTCTTGAAAAAATTCTTTTAAATTTTGTATATAGATTAAAGGGTTCTTTGAAGTAATTAAGTTTTTGAAAAACTAGACATCTCCATAATAGATATTAATACCAAGCATGTAAAATCTATAGCAAGTTTTCCAGCTTTTAAACTAAAAATATGATTCATAGTAATTATGGAAGAAACTGTACAACTATGAAGCAAGGGGAAAAAAAGAAAACTAAACAAATCCACATAAACATTCCCCTAGAATGAAATCCATCTGAGACAATCAACAAAAAAATCCCCCAAAATTTACACATAGCATATGCTTTAGCTGAAAAGTTGAAGCACCAGCACCGGATAAAACAGCTAAACATATTACTGTTCCTTCAAAAATACCTTTTCATCATATTGTAACTATCTTATAAGAACCCCACCACTTGGATACTTCTAAAGGAAATTTCAAGATATATACAGATAATTTTAAAAGTACACTTATAATACTAAAATGAATTTTCATCATTTTTGATACTGAAGAAACACAACTTGCTTACACACATGTTTTTCACGATTTTTTTTTTCTCTCTTATGGAATTTTAGATTTATATTCACAAAAATCTAGATTAAATTAAGTAACAAAAGCATATAATACATTTTTTATTTATCTAATTTTGCCCTACTCCCAGGGTTTTAGACAAACATTTCAAAAGTATATAAAATTTTTCCCCAAGTTTCTGACTCGGTCTACCCTTTAAATACCCCCTGGACTAGGAAAACGTCTTTCTCATCAGAGTCTCCTGCTGTCATGCTCCTGCTGCGCGGGACAGTGTTCCACAAGACTTAGACAGACCTCATTCATCAATATTCTACTCTGGAGGAGCAGGCACTTACTGTGAATTCTGTTCTTCAACCTAAATACCAGTGTCTGAGGCAGACCAAGTCTATCATTGTGGATACAGCATCCCTCAGGCGAGGTCCAACCTTTCTCTCGAAGTGCACCCAGGGATTAATCTGACTTCCCCTAAATTCTCTCCTCTGCACAGGAAGAGCTAATCTTTCCTGTATGAAGCAGGAGATGGTGTTGCTATGACAACAGAGCACATTCTAGCAGTGGGACTACTGAGATGAGCCTTCAAAGACTCAGGGAAACATGTACTCAGTCTTCCTCCAGGGCTATGGGCTCCTTCCTTTAGGATTTGATCCCCCAACAAGTTTATTGGCAGACTGGGTTGTTGATAATCTATGCATTTTGCTACAGGGAAATCACCGGTTAAGAACAGGGCTGGAAGATCACAGAATTATTTAATAAAAGTGCCATCCTCAGTTATATTAAATTTCCAGTTGTAAGTGCTCTATATAGCTGTTTTAAAACACTACCTCCAATCAAATTAAAAGCATTCTGCTGACTTTTATTTCTTCTAAAACGATTATAATGTGTTAAGAACCGCATCACCAAGGGGAAGCTTTATCTTTTTTATTTTGTTTGTATATTATCACCATTGTATCAACTTGAAGGTTAGACACACACACACACACACACACACACACATCCATTTTCTCTCGATGTCTGGAGCCTTGAGGTTTCAGAGCGGGGGAGGGGATATGCTAACAAAAGCAAACCCTGCAGCCACATTTTGCATACATATATTAGCCAGGGAATAATCACAATAAGCACTGATCATTTAGAAAAATAATTATAAGTGGAATTTAAGTGCCTATGCCATAGCAAAAGAGATCTAGCATCGAGCCGCATTATATGGCTTTATACGTTATTTTATACATTATTTTCAAACACAGCAGTTAATATTTTTGGAAAATAATGAACATATGCATTATTTTTTTTTTTAAGTTGATAACGCATTTTAGGAGTTCTACCTGTTCTAAGCACTGAGCATTCATTTTTCTTCAGAAACACTCCTGCGATTCAAATGTGTTCACCCTTTTCAGGGGAAGGAAGGCTGAGGGGCAGGAAAAGTTTTCCCCATCAGGAGCAGAGGTACAGTTTGCTAAACCACCATGAGTCCAGTTTTCACCCAGTCGTTCAAACTGTCTTTTTTACTCCCTCATTTTCCCATAATCTTTTTCATTTCTCAAACCGTTATGTCAGGAGCAGCGATTACTACCGACTACCCTTCCCCCACTGGCTGTAATTACTCTCCTTTGTGGCTGAAGCAATAGAACCTACATCATCTACATCTCCTCTTTCAAGTGCAAAAGAAAAAACGGGACTTTATGGATGTTGCTGTCACTGAGAGGTGAGAGGCTCTGTATGTTAGATAAACTCAATACCTTACTAGCCCTCTAGCAAAATCATTGGGCTGTCTTCAGTTTCTTCCGGCTTATCACCCTAACATGTGTGAAAACCTTTTGGATATTAACTAGACTCTCAATATTGCATCTGCATTTACATTTAGGAGTTCATGTAAATGGACAGGGTATTTTTAAACTCATTTTGATTAGTGTTTTTGATTTCTATCATAGTGAAAAATAGCAGTTACATTTTATTTCATGTGTGCCTTGGTACATATCTCCAGGAACATATGTACCCACCTCACACTATATGCAGATAATTTTCCTCTCATGGATTCTCTTTTTTAGAGCTTGTTCGGAAGATGCATGATGCATTTTTGTAATTCAAAAAGTTATTGCACCTGTTTTCATTATGTTCATTATTATCCAATTAGTAAAGGGCTTTAAAAAAATTTCACTGTCATCTTGAGGAAAACTGGATAAATGCCAAAATATGTAAACAACATATGGTTTACTTTCAAATTCACTCAGCCAAAATTATTTCTAAAAAATGTCTCAGTTCAGAAAAATAGGAATAATTTTCTGTTCTAATAGGTACTATTTCCCATCTAGTATTCCTTTCAAACTGAAGACTTGATGACCAATCATATGTATTTTCCAGCTCCCTTGAGAAAACAGGGAGTAAATAAATTATTTATTTTTTAGCAAAGGTTTGTTAAGTAGGCGATAGTGAGAATTCCACAATATATATTTGAATTTTAAAAATAAGTAATAACAAACTAAGGGTATGTGAATTCCCTTAGTCGATTATGTAAATGTAAGAATTTATAACTTTCCCTAGTGCATTATTTTTATAAGCCCCTATTTGTTAACATCATATTCAGTATATTTGGTAATTTACAATAATATAATCTGACTTAGGGGAAATAGGGAAAATGAGAGTAGAGGAACCAACATTTTTACAAAACAAGTTTTGGGGATGAATGCCAAGGCAGATCTGAGCAAAGAGACTGGAATACTGAAGCCCATGAAGGGGGATCACACGGTGAGTCAGTAACAATCTCCTTCTAAGAATCTGTCTTTGTTAGAAAGGTTTGGATCCACTTGCTAGACTTCTAACCACAGGCTCTAATACAAACTGCGTTACTAATCTCTCTGTGCCTCAGTTTCTTCATCATCAAAATGGAGACAATAATAGACTTATCTTATTGGATTGTTATAAGAATTCAAGGAGTAAATACGCGTATATAAATTTCTCAGAACAGTGCTTGATATGTAGCCACCACTATGTGAGGTATTGGTTAGGATCTTGAAGACAGGGACTAAGAGTTCTTGTTACCCTGTATCTAATACAATATCTAATAAAATATCTACTATAGGACACGTACTTAACAGATGAAAAAGTATTTTTCATATCATCTATATGATTTTAATATTTAATAAATCAAAGTGAATTATGTTTTAAAATTCTGAAATATAAACAAAGAAAAATGTAAACATGTATATATAACTAATTACTATTTGTTTATGAAATTCAATAACTAAATAGTCAAGGCATAAATGAAATAAATTTTATATACATCACCCTTTTGGATGCTAATTCTATTCTAAGATTTATTTGCTGGACCATAAGTTATACTACAATAAGTAGGATTATTTTAACATGAACAACATGAGCTCCTTTCATTTTATAAGAGAATGAGTTACCACTTATTTGAAAATTGATTTAATACCTGCTTCAGTAACTATTATGGTAGGTACTAGGTTATAAAAATTCAGATCACTGAACCTGTCTTCGCTGAGTTCAAAATATAGGAAGCAGACATTCATTCAACATATTCTCTATATGCCAGGCATCACTCTAGGTATAAGGGAAATAGCATCAAACCAAACAGAGGGAAATGCCTACTCTCAAGAAGTTTATCTTTGCTAATATGTTTGTATGTGTATGTGTGTGTAGGCAGGGGACAGGAATATATTTCAAGCATGAAATAACTGATTTAGAGAGAAATAAGTCCAGATTGGGGAATAAACAGGGTAATGAAAAAAGGGACAAAATTTTGATTTTAAAGAGATAAATTTAATTCAAGTTGATAATGGCCATAAAAGAACCACAAACAAAGGATCATGGCAATTATGAAAAAGAGTGGCTAATTCTTCCCTGAGTAAACTGGAAAGCTTCATAGAGCACATGGTCAAGTTCTATCTAGGAAATCTAATAACAAGTATGAAAAGAATTTCTTATTTATATATTAAATAGGATTTATTATAACAAATTCTGTGTGATTTGAATACTTACTTTAAAAAAATGAATAAATAATATCTAAAGATACTAACAGATATCAGGAAAGAAATAAATCTGTCTAAAGAGTAGTCATTATAAGTTTAAAATGAAGCTTATTATCCAAACTAAAATTCAGTTAAAAAACATTGCTTTCAATTAAAAAATGTTACCTTAGCAAATGAAAAAATATATTTCTGATCCATAAAAGTAAATTTCTCTTTCTTTTAACACTAACATTATCTTTTTTCCCTAAGATTGGAAATAACTAATGGAACATAATTATAACTCTATTTTACTCTATTTTCTTTGTACAACAAAATAAATTTCAGATGGGTTATCAATTTACATCTTTCAAAAAAAACCTGTAAAGGTACTGGAAGAAATTCAGAGATATATTTCAAAATCATAAACATAAAGAAAAACCAACTTTAGAGTATCTGTCTTGAAAACTGACATGCCATTAAAAACAAAAGAAAAGAAAACTGACATGTCAATTGGTCCGAAATCTACAGCTCTATTCACACACTTTTAAATTATTTATTAAAAAGTCTTATTCAGCAGCAAAAATGTGACATGTATTAGGAATAAAAGAATAATAAGGCCATCTTTAATGTACAGACCTTTATGGTTTATTAATAGAAACAGACAAGTATATAAAGTCTTTACCATGCAGTGTGCTAATTATTTCGAGTGCTAAAATCATGCTCAGAATGCTATGAGAGGATCTACGAGAGACCCTTGCCCTAATACAGTGAGCTAAGCCCACAACATCATCTCACAAGTACGTACCCATTAATGGAATGGATTGGAGGAAACTAATGATTCCACTCAGAATAACCAGAAAAGCTAATTTAAAAGGAAAAAACATGATTAAGATCTATTTGAAGTTGAGTTCTTCACCCAGGAAGTGTGCCATGTACGCGAGTCATTATGAAAGTTTGGAGATACACAAAAATCGAGAAACGTAAAATCCACATGAAAGGACACAAATGAAGCCCTCCCAGCATCACGATGAAATGACCAAGTGAAACTTACATGAGTGAATCAGACTGTCTCCTGTCTTTCTTGGAAGTGAAATAATGGACCAAGACACAGCATGTCTCAAAACTTTTGTAGTGACTTGCCTACCCTTACAAGGTAAGTGGGACTGACTTACTGAGCCCCCTTGTCCCTTCCCCACTAAACCCACAATAAAAAATATAAATCTATTTGAAGGCATTAGACAACTGAAAGGCAACCAAGATTTGAAAGCCTGAGATCCCTAAGAGAAGAAAATCAGAGAAATATAAACTAACATGTAAGCAGCTTTTCCCCTCAAGGCGAACACAAATTTTATTGTGAAAAAAGAGGCTAAGAGTATAAACCTGCATTGTTAATAGGTAGACAAAGGACTAGAACTTTGAGAAATCTCATTATGCTTAGAGGGGAATAGATTTCAGACTGAAAATGGCAGCCAGGATGCCAATAGTCAGGATCGCTGAGAGGAGATGGTAGCAGAGCAGTGAGACCACCACTTTGAAGTTTTGCCTTTGAGGGTTTTGCTTATTCTTAAATTGCACAGAAAAAAAAAAAAGCACTGTTTGTTGTACCCTGAGTTTTGAACTGAAAAGCCAAGGACCATTGGGGAGGAAGGACATTTATAAGCAGTCTAGGCTCTCAAATGGGACCTCCAGTATGTTAGACACTACAAGTGAAGGAAAAATAGATGGAGAAGGAAGCTTATTATCAGAACTAAAATCCAGCATCAAGTCAGTTCAATACTTGATTTAATTAGATGATCTGTGCCCCCTTATCTGCCTACAGGGAGGTAAGGAAAATTCTCTCTGAGCCAGATGACATTCTCAAGATCATCTACTCTGTTTCATACACAATATCCAGAATTTCATTCAAAAACTTACAAGGTGTATTAATATACAAGATCAAAAAAGACAATAGGCAACACACAGATAACTTACAGCTATCAGAAAAAGACTTTAAAAATTACTGTGATTATTATGATTAAGTGGACAGATGACAAAAGGAGGAATTTAGCCAGAAATGGAATCTATAAAAGGTAATCATACGAAAATTCAAGAATTTAAAATATAAGATAATAAGAACTGGGCACTTAATAGATGGAATTTACAACTAATAATATTTGGATAAAGAAGATCACCAAATTGGAAAATAGATCAGTAGAGAATACTTAAATTAAAACACTGAGTCAAATATATGAAAAGTAGAGAAAAGAACAGTAGGAACAAAAAAGAAACAGGAAAATGATAATATTAGTGATATGTTTTTTTTCTAAACAAAGCAGGTATAATGTTATAAATTTTCCCAATATGAAAGATGTTTGACACACAATTTACAAATAATAAAACATAAAATAACCAGCTATAAATTCCATATAGTCAATTAACTCTCTCATTGATGCTTATAGGGAATGTATGGCTGCAAATGGTACTCAAATGTACTTCAATATAGATATTGGTTCATGTTTTTATTTGTTAATATGTAAGGTGAAAATGTAATGTTGAAGGTGAATTTTGCAAATTCAGTTGGTATCAGATATGGAAATACATTCTTTGCTGAATCAGATTATTGTTTTCAAATGCTGAATACTTCATATAATTTCAATCTTATGACATAATTTCTTTTATAGACTAACATGAGGTCTATTTCATGGAAGAAAGTTCAATGTGTATATGGGAGGAATGGGTGACATATTCTGTATATGTCTGTTAGGTCCAGTTAGTTTATAGTGCTATTTAATGTTTTTGTTTTCTTAGTGGTCTTCTGTTCAGTTGTTCTATCTATGAGGTCAGACAATTAAGTTTGTGAACTCATCTTGGAAGCTACATACCTCATTGCTGAATATCACTACAGTCACCAGATGGCCAATGGAAATACTTCGAAGGTGACCATAGTGATATTCGACAACAAGGAATGCAGTACTTTTTCTAGAATGAGTCCACACACATAATTGTCTGGCCATTTATTATTGAAAATGGGGTATTGAAGTCTCCTACTACTATTTTATTCCTGTTTGTCTTTCTCTACAATTCAATGTTTGCCTACTATATTTGAGGGCTTTGCATGCATAAATATTTACAGATGTTATATCTTCTTGGTGAATTTGACCACTAATCAGTATGTTCTTCTTTGGCTCTTATAACAGTTTTTGCCTTCAAGTCTTTTTTGTCTGGTATTAGTATACCCACCTCTGCTCTCTTTGGGTTATCATTTGCACGGTACATCTGTATTTATCATTTAATTTTCAGCTTATATGTGTTTTTACAATCTAATGTGAATCTCTTATAGACAGTATATAGTTTGATCTTGATTTTTGTAAGTCATTCAGCCAACTATGTCTTTTGGTTAGGGAGTTTAATCCATTTACATTTAAAACAATTACTAATTAAAGGGAGGATGCACTATTACCATTTTGTTGTTTCTCTATATTTTGTTTCTTCATTTCATTCTTACCACTTTCCATTATGTTTTGTTGACTTTTTAGTGGCATGACTTTTTAATTCCCTTCTCTTTTTTTTAATTGTGTTTTCATTTTTTTTTATTTTGGCATATACATGTGTTTATTAGGTTTCCACTTTTTGCCTTCACAGAATTTAAAAGGCTTAAAATTTAATAACAACAACAATGTTTAAGAAAAGGACTAGAAACAAAAACCACATAAAGAATGAACGAAGATAAATACATTTTTTTTAAATGTATTTCCTACAGATAATTTCTTTGTGGTTAATGTTGCCATTACATAAACATATTAAAGTTTTAACATTCTATATTAAACATATAGCAACTCTATTTCCATCACATACAGACACTCCACTCTTTATAGACACCCCTACTTTATGTTAATGATGTACATTTTTATATATTACATATCCAAAACATAGATTTATACTTATTTTTATGTTTTTGTCATTTAAATTTTATATAAGAATTCAAAGTGAATTTGTGCACCTAAATTACAATGATATGGGTTATTATATTTGCTCAAATATTTACCTTTATAAAAGAACTTTATATTTTCATATAGTTTCATGTTGATCTCTTTTGTTCTTTCATTTCAACTTGAAGGATTCCCTTTAGCTATTTTTGCAGAACAGATCTAGTAGAATGAACTTCTTCCTCCTTAATTTATCTAGTATCTTTATTTCTTCCTCATTTTTGAAGAAAAGTTTTGTTTGATATAATATTCATGATTATAACTTTTTTCTTTGGACATTTTAAAAATATCATCCTTGCCTTTGGCCTGCAAGTTTTCCTCTAAAAAATCCTCTGATAATGTTATAGGCATTACTATGTACATGATGAATGTCTTTTCTCTTGCTGCTTTCAAGACTTCTTTGACTATCAACAAACAGCTTCATTGTAATGGGTCATGGTATAGTTATCATTGGATTTTTCCTAGTTGGAGTTGATTGAAATACTTACACTTATACATCTGTTTCTTGCTTCATATTTGGAAAGTTTTCAGGTATTAATTCTTCAAATAAACTCTGTGTCCCTTTCTTTGTCTCTTCTCTTTCTTGAGTTCCTGTAATTTTTGTTCTGGCCAGCTTCACTATGCTTTGTAAGTCCTTTAATTTCTATTTGCTTTTTTTCATTCTTTGTTCTTTTTGTTTTTGTTACTTATGATTTCAAATGGCTTATCTTCCAGTTCACCAATTCTTTCTTCTGCCTGATGAAGTCTACTGTTAAACCCCTTTAAAGAATTTTTCAACTCAATTCTTCTATTTTTTCAGCTCCAAAATCTCTCTCTCTCTCTCCCCTCTCTCTCCACTTCCTTTCTCCTTCCTTCCTTCCTATCTCTCTCTCTTTCCACTGATACTTTCCCTCTCTCTATCTCCCTATCTCTCTTCCTTTCTCCCTATCTCTCTCTTTCTTTCTTTCCACTGATATTCTCATTTTGTTCACACATCATTTGCAGAATTTTGTTTAGTTATCTGTGACCTTTTTTAGCTCATTGAGCATATTTACTACACTTGATCTTAGACAAAAGGCCGAGAAGCGATCATTGAGCATATTTAAAACAGTTGTTTGGAGTTCTTTGTCATGAAGTTTAGTGATCTGCATTTCTTTAGAGTCTCTGTCAGGAGTTTTATTTTTTACATTTGATTAAAATGTGCTTCCCTATTTCTTTGTGTGCCTTGTGATCTTTTGTTGCATTTAGGGCATTTGAGAAAAGATCCATCTATCTTAGTCTTTACTGACTGACTTTGTCAAGGAAATTACCTTCATTTATCAGCCTAATTATAAGTTTTGAGAACTCTCAAACCTTTTCCAAGGATGAGTCTTTTTTGGGATAGTGTGTGTGTTTATCTATTTCAAATTCCATAAGTCCATTTCTTCCCAGGAGGTCATAATCTCTTTCTTGCTCCTCTGCCACTTGCCTCTGTTTTTCGGTAGCTTCCAAACTCTGCTACCACTCATTTTATATATATATATAATATACACATTGATAAACACACACAAATTTGCATATGATTTTTTCACCTGATGCTCTAGTAAAGAATCAACTGTCATATATAACAACCACAATGTTATTTCTGTCTATATTGGGCTTCTAAAATTAAGCCTAGATACAACCAAAAAGCCCTGTGCCTTGTATACTTTCCATTGTCCTGATCTAGCCAAGGCCTCTGTCAAATCTGTTTTCCAGAATGAGAATAGAGTAGAATTTTGGAAGTATGGCTAAATGGCCCATCAATGGCATTTACTCTTGCCTTCTATCTGTAAGCTCTCTTTATTAGTTAGTAATAATAAACAAGGGTTTCTAAATTAATTGGCTATATTATAAGCCAGGTAATTTTTAAAATGCAAAGCAGTATTTGATTAAATGCTTTGGATGGCCAGGGAAAGTCACACTTCACAGAGAAAGTCACACTTGCAAGTATCTTCTACAGCTCAGCTCTAAATGTGTATTCCTATGGAGATAACAAATAAATATAAAATACTGTTGAGAAAACTCCATATTAATTATCACAGTGCAAGTTATATCACAGTGCTTCTTTTCTTTAGGTTTAAACTTCTATGATTATTCTGAGCTTCATGGATTTAAAAAAATAGAAAGCATAATTTATCAATAAATGTCTTTTCTCCCTACAGGTTTCAGCTGTTGAAAAATTTCTAGTTAGTTACATTGGGAGTATCATCTCTCCCATCCTCTTCATTGTAGCTAAGTCCTGGGCCTACTCACATCTCTAGCTTCCATACACATGCACCCCCTCTCCTGCCTATTGCCTTCAATTCTGTGTCTTTGCACCTACACTGTCCTCCTAGATGAGGCCCTTATCTTTCTACAATTCTCTTCTGCTTGCTTTCAAGTCTCTATTAAACTGCACTGAAAATCCTCCCAGATGTTTACTATTTAGGTGTAATGAGACTTCTACGTGCCTATATCTAGCAAGCATTTGTTTGGCAGGATGGTTTAAAAACTGGAAGTAACCCCAGATGTAAACACAAATTTCTTAGTGTGTCAATTAGTTATTTTTGTTCCTCTCCCCAAATTCTAAGGAAAAATAAACAGCAGTGAAGAAGAAACAATGCAAAGAGAAATTGCTTATTTCTGAGCATTCTTTCAATATTTGTCTTCCCCAACCTTGTCCAAATTGAATCAAATAGTGAATAAACATACCTGGAATTGCAATACAACTTATTTTTAGTCCAACTACTGATTAGATTAAAAAAGTGATCGTAGCCTGGGAGATTAGTGATTGGGCAAATCAAACATGAACTCGATATGATTAAAACTATGACCCAGCCACAGAGGAATTTAGGACAGGTAGCTCCTTACTCTGACCACAAGATAGAAAGAAAAAGGCTTTATTATATGAAAAATAAGTGAACAAAACAATAAAACACTATTTTTAAGCCTTATTTTATAGCAATACTCAGAATACAATGAAGATTTAAATGATATATAAAGTGAAACTTATTCATGATAAAAGGAAAGAAAAGTAAACAGAAAACAATCCTTGAGATAATTCATTTAATTATCTGACTGAAGGGCCAGGAGCAGTGGCTCACACCTGTAATCCTAGCACTCTGGCAGACCAATGCAGGTGGATTTCTAGAGCTCAGGAGCTCAAGACCAGCCTGAGCAAGAGTGAAACCTCTGTCTCTAAAAATAGCTGGGCATTGAGGCAGGCACCTTTAATCCTGACTACTAGGGAGGCTTAGGCAAGAGGATCACTTGAGCCCACCAAGAGTTTGAGGTTGCTGTGAGGTATGACACAGCACTCTACTGAGGGTGACAAAGTAAGACTTTATCTCAAAAAAAAAAAAAATTAGCAAAGGTGGGCCTTAAAATAGTCATTATTAATATGTTAAACAATTTACAGCAAAAGATGGATACATTTGGTTAACTTATGGGTTATTTCAGTAAGAAATTCAAAACTGAAAAGGGATAGAATGGAAATTGTTCAACTGGAGAATCTCAAAGTATCTGAAATTAAAATTTATTGCATGACTTCTATAAAAGACTAGCTATAAGTGAAGAAGGGATACCTTAGTTAAAGTCAGATGAAAAGAAATGATCTAAACTAAAGGACAAGGGAAAAAAGATTATTAAAAAAACCCAAAAAGCAGATAGTTAATGGCGTGTGGCATATACCTCAGTAATATGTATGTAATTATGCACTTGGAATCTCACAAACAAACAAAAAAATCTCAAAAAAAGAAAATAGGACCGAGCATTTCCAGGAAAAAAATCTTAAGCATTAATGAAATTGATGAAAATTTCAACCCACAAATCTAAGAAGTTCAATAAATCCTAAGCAGATTTTACTTAAAGTACATAGGCATATCATAGGTAAACTGCTGAAAACTAAATATAAAAGAAAATCTTAAAAGAAGACACAGACTACATGTACGTAATCAAGAGATTGAATATACAAATGAACAATGCCATATCAAATACAATATAGAACCCACAGTCTGCAGCAACCACTCCATAAAAATCAACCCAGTATCCACCATAATTAGCCCTGGAGACCAACCTACTTTCTTTAAGTTAGACTTATAGGAAATCAGACAATAGTCTCTAGCAACCATTCCATGAAGTCAAACAAAAAACCTTGAAATAAGTGGCTCCAAATGGCCAAGACTTGATTAATAACTGATAGTTTCCCTAATTTTAGTCTTCCCCTTAAACTTAGGACCAACCAGAAAAGGCCTATGCACCAATAACTAATTAAATATGATCCTCCAGTTCTAGTTAGCTCACTCCTAGCTGCCTCAACAGTCTCCAATCAGGCATACCTGTAGCTTTTCCTGTTTTTCATTATAATGCTTTTCTCATCTTTCTGCCTGCCTTTTGGTCTCTGCCAAATTGGTGTCCGACTCCTTTGTTACAGCAAGGTCTGAATAAATAGCCTTTGCCTATTCTCATTTGGTTGAGAGAATTTATTTCTACATATCATACAGGTGAACAACAGTAGAATAATGGCTAATCACACATAAACAATTAAAGCTAGAACACAGTCTTTAAAGTACTGGGGAAAACATTCATAGCAGAGAATTGTACAATCAGTGAAAAAGTCCTTGAAAAATGAATGCAGAATAAGGACACCTCCCACAAACAACAGCTGAGAGAATTTGTTACTAGCAGAATCGGCACTACACGAAATGATAAGTAAATTCTTCAGTGTAAAGGTGAATGATTTCAGATGGAAACTCAATTGAAAATAAAAGAAAGAAATGATAAATATAGGAAATACGAAAGGCTATTTCTTTATGTTTCTTACTCCTTATAAAAGTCTATTTAAAGCAGATACAGTAATATAAATGTGTAGTTTGTAAATTATAAACAAGTGAAATAATGAAACCAATAGTCCAATGAACAAAAAAGAGCAATTGAAAATATATAGGATTTTTACATGAAAAATAAAATGGTGAGGGCAATGGGTATAGACTTGCAGTTAGATAGGAATAATCTAAGATATTAGATTAGATAATCTAAGCTCTAGTTATCTAACATGATAGGGCACAATAGTAAACAATATCTCAGGGTATATTTCAAAATAACTAGAAGACAGAGTATTGAACATTCTTGGTACAAAGAAATGAGAAATATTTGAGGTAATATATATGCTAAAAGTTCTTTAGTAAGCAAAAAACAAAATGGTGAAGTATTCAAAATCTACTACAATGAAGTTCATATATATGTATTGAAATTTCTAGAAAACACCAAAAAATGTAAAAGTCTTCCAGTTAAAAGTCTGCGATTGTTAGACTAAGTATTTGTGTGTGTGTGTACTACGATGTTACAGTTTACAATTTTTCAGTTTTGCAAAAGCATAGAAGTAACTTGCATTCAGTAGATACTGTACTTTTAGTATCCATACAAATCATTATTTTTTCACCTACAGTATAGAACTTAATAGGTTACACAAGATATTCAACACTTTGCCATATAATAGGACTCGTGTTAGATGATTTTAACCAACTGTAGGCTGCTATGCGTGCCTAATCACATTTAAGGTAGGCTAGGCTGAGCTTTATGATGTTCAGTAGGTTAAGCATATTAAATGCATGTTTGACTTACAATAATATCTTCAATTTATAATGGGTTTACCAAGATGTGACCACGTTATAAGTCAAGGAGCATTGAGTGTGTGTCTGCGTCTGTGTGTTTATATATATATATATATACACGTGGGTCCACGTATATATATCATACACATGAGTAGGGATGTACCCAACTCTGAGATGGCTTACAGAGCTCTATTTTAAACAAAAACGGTTTAAAAATAAAATGACAGAAAATTCATACCATTCAACCTGTAATCATAAGAAAACTTCTGTGGTAACATTAACATCAGACAAAATAGATTTTAAGACAAAATATAGTAACAGAGATATACATGCGTATTTTATATAGATAAAAGGGTCAATTTGTCAGGAAAACAAAATTTTAAATTTGCGTGCATCTAATAAGAGAAATTTAAGATACATGAAGCAAAAACTGACAGAATTAAACAGAGAAGTGGATAAATGAATAGTCATAAATAGGGAACTTAACGTATTTGAGTAATTCATTGAATAAGTAGATAAAATCCAAAAGGCTATATATTTTAACATCATCCAATTTTACTTTATATATGTAACACATATTTCAATACTTAAAATTATTGCATTAGTATA
Source organism: Perodicticus potto (assembly GCA_963574655.1). Lineage (NCBI taxonomy): Eukaryota > Metazoa > Chordata > Mammalia > Primates > Lorisidae > Perodicticus > Perodicticus potto. The sequence goes on from CAUYRH010006467.1 coordinate 76,660, forward strand.
TGCTTCTAGGAGTAAGTCCTGGATGTAACAATAATTCAAACATATGAAGATATTATAGCTTCTTGAAACGTATCGGCAAATTGCCTCTTAGAAAGAGTACCAATTTTTATTTTCACTGGTGTGATATGAGGATGTCTGTTTAATCATAACTATACCTATTCCATAGTATGAACAATCCCATTATCTCTTAAAAATCTTTTCCAGTTCAATGGAGAAATGATCTTTCATTAATTTCCATTCTTTTACTTATTTATGAATTCGAATAGTTTTCTCATATTATTTGATTTTACTTGAGTTTTACTTTTTAAGGGGTTGACTTCAAGTCTGGTCATTGTATGAACTTTGTTTCTTTTTAAATTAGATCAGTGAATAAAATAAAAGGAAACAAAAATAGCTTTGTAGGTTGTAAGAAGAAACACTGGCAAAATTATTTTTTTTTTTTAAATTTTACCCATCAGAAGCACATGAAATTTTGTATAGCTTTGAAAATAACATACTCTAAAAAGCTTAGTAAGTTTTTATACTGTTTTACTTACTTCGAGTTATAATATTTTGAATTACTGATTTTTACAGTAGCCATTCTTTTAAGGCCTAATTTTATAAGCAGTATTTCACAAATCATAAATCTAATAAGAGTAAAAAGGATAATTAAAGTGTATTTTATAAGGAGGGAACTACAAGTTTCATAGCCCCAAAAAAGATTGATTTTTTTTTAAGTACCAAGAATTAGAGGAATAGTAGACCACAGTATAATAAACACGTAAACTCTTTTAGATTTTTCTCTCCTGGTTATTAAAAAAAAATAAAAAATTGATTTCCTTTTCATAAAGAAGAAACATATTTCTGATATTTTTCCTAATAAAATGGTTTTAATTGTCCATACTTCCTCAAATATACTGTAGGGTTTAATGTTTCAGTTTATATTACTAAATTAAATTAATTTAGGCTTTTAAGCTGTAAATTTCAAGATAACAGGTATCTTGTCCACCATATTTGTTGCCATAGTCCTGGCAGTAAACACTGTCTGGCTCATAGTAAGTACTGAAAATGAAGGAATGGATGGGTTTTTTTTGACCCCAAAACATTAACAATTGCCTTCTCACTCAACTGATAAAATTTATGAAATGCCTCCAGAAGTAGAAAAAAATTCATCATTCATTATACAGGTGGAATATCCCTTATCAAAACTGCTTAGAACCAGAAGTATTTCAGATATCAGATTTTTTTCAGATTATGCAATACTTGAAAATCCATAATGATACATCTTGGGGGTGAGACCCAAGTCGAAACAACAAAATTAATTTATGTTTCATGTACATTATATAGACCTGAGTTGATAATTTTATACAGTATTTTTAATAATATGTTGTATAAAAATACTTTGTCTACATAGAACCCATTTTATCACCCTGTGTGGGTGTGCTTGTGTCGGGGAAGTGGGCATACACAGAAAAATAAACTGTAGCTGAAGGAGACTGGGAGGGTCTTTCTTCCCTTGCAAAAACTGAATAAGCAGCTATGTGCTGTGAACCTGCGTTTGACCACCGCCCTTGACATGAAGTCAGGCGTGGGATTTTCCGCTTGTAATATCATATTGGGATATCAAAAAGTTTCAGATTTTGGAGCACTTTAGATTTCAGAGTTTTAGAGGGATGCTCGACCTGTACCATATTGACCACAGGTTGAATAAAAGAGAAGAAGGGACCACACTCCACGTACGTCTTACTACGGGTCATGGCACTAGAGGCATGGACAAAATTAGGCAAAATTCTGAAAAGTCAAAGCATGCTCTCTTTCAGTGCTCAATTCGAAAAGCTTCTGAGTGGAGAATTGTCAAAGCTGGGAGGAAGATGAGTATATTTACATCTGCTAGAATTTTCCATATTTGTGTATATGTTTGAATGTTTTTATATATGTGTTGCATGTGGATATATATACACATATACAAAATCTATAATTTTGCATTTATTAAAGCAAAAACAACTTCTTAGCTCCTTCCCAGTTGGCAGTAATTTCAATTCAGGTAGGCGTTGAAAAGGTCTCATTTTGTTGCAGGGAGGAAGAGTATAATTTTTTTTTATAAGAGAAAATACAAGAACATCAGATTCTAAAAGGCATAATGGAAAAAAAGAAAATACCCTGATAGGTGAATGAGAGAGAGACACTTTGGTAGAGGGCAGGCGCTAGCATGTGGGGGGCTACGGAGCAAACTACAGAGAGACTGGCCACTTGCACAAGGCGCTTCCTCTGGACACATGAGGCTTCCTATTAGCACACTTGGCTTGGCAAAGCAGAACCTGACCATGAATGAGCCTGATTCCTCCCCCAAACCCTGTGGCCAGCAGCCTTTGTAGTGCGCATGAACTTCACTTTATTCTCAGGCACAGCAGCCAGGAGTAGCCATTTGCAGCATGCCCCAAATCCCTCCCATTGGCAGTCGCCCATTCTGCTTACTAAAAGGTCATTCTGCATAGTTTAAAATATAATTATTTAACAATCTGCAACAAAAATCTTGCTGGCGTTCTGAACCAAGCAAAAGTCACCTTTCTGCTGCATTCATAACCTTGCCCCTGCTTCCTAGATAGAGTTACATCTGAAGATGAACAAATTTGGGGGCAGTTCACTAAATACTCCAAAAAAATAATGGGTGTGATGTTTCCTTAAGACTTCAGATTGTTTTCACTGAATTACAGATGAATTCATGTTTACTTTGGTTAATAGGAAAAGCAGTCCCAACACTCAGGGCATATACACTCAGTTTCCCTTCTCTATTCATCCAACAAGGTGACATCCCAATTTTAATTTCACTTTTAACCTTGGCAAGAGGATGGGCCTGGAGCTGAAGGGAATGAAAGAAGGATGCAAGTGACATTTCTACTAAGATGTGCAAACTGGGACTGTTCAGTGTACTGCAGGCTCAGGAGACCCTCAGACCACAGGGTGTCTCTTAGTTTTTCCATGTCACCTGACCCAACTCTAGGAAGGCAGAACAGTCACCTGAACAACTTTCACTGAGCTCCTCCTATGTACCAGCTTTCAAAGATGGGCTTCTTAATTCTTTCATGCAGATTTAAATTGATACTTCATTTTATATTAATATAAAGAATGCAAAATGGCAAATCAAATTACATACATAATATTTAATATGGCCGGAATTCTTAGATAAATTTTCTACAAAAATGGTAGTTAGTAATATTTATTACTTCTAATAAAATAGGAAGTACCTATTTTCAGCAATATGCTTGACCACAATGTAAACCTTTGAATGGTGAACTCTTCTGCTCTTATCTTACTTGCATGTTCATCGGCAAACTCCCTGAAGGGGTGTTCATTCACAAGTTAGCATGAGAATGTCCAACACCAGACAATAAATCCTACCCTTAGAATAAAATGGAATTCACATTTGATTTATTTTATTAAATTAAAAACAAGACAGACATTTAAATTTTACTAATATGATATATATATATATACGCACATAATCACATATGTGCAGTAAAAATACGTATGTACAAACACACGCATGTGTATGTGTGTATGTTTAAATAAAGTACCCAATTCCCATGATCCACTATCCGCTTAAAGGTCAATTTTTGTCATAGCACAGAATTTAAACACAATCTGAGAGGAAAATAAAATCTACCAAAGATCTATTTTAAGTGGAATTAATGTCTACAGAATGGAAGATATATACAAAAGAGAGGAGAAAATGGATTTTCATTCACATGAAATAGTTCATTTAAAATATAGGAAGAAATGATGTTGGCGGAAGTTTAATATTGGTAGACCTCTAGTGGTTGACAGAGTAATAGATGATTTTACTATTTTCCGTTATTGCTGCTTTCAGCATAAAATGCAAAGATTTTGACTGTATCAGGATGTTACCTCCCATGGTATTAGTGCAGAAATAACATATCGATTTATGTATTTGAAAAACAAAACAAAAAAGCTAACTTTCTAAGTAGGCTGACCACAAAGTAATAAATAAAACTATTGTTTTTACACTTTTAAAAAAGTGTCTTTATACATTTTTAACCTTTGAGATTTACTTTTCCAAATCCAAAATAATTTCCATGAACTGAACAAGGAATCCAACACATATTTGTGTGTTAATTCCTTTCATTTTAGATAACTTAAAAATGTTGACATCTTCTTGAAGCCATGATATTTTAATCAAACTTTAAATATAACAGCAACAAATCCATGATTTCAGTCGCACAGGACAAAATACTTGTATTTATGTCTACATTAGAATGGAATGAATGTAAGTTTTAGAAGACGATTGTCATAACTCTTATAAACATTGGTCATATAACTGAAATTCATATGAGGTAAACATAAATTGTATTCTTATTGAAAGTAAAATGTCTCTGGTGAATTTAATTCTTCTCTTTAAATGCAAGTAATTCTTATGAAGGATGGATTTCACCTTTATTAATAAAAGCAAATATCTTTACGGAGCACCATTTCTGAGGTGACACTAGATATTGCAGACTAAAAACAACTCCCAAGGGACAATGACACTCAGCCACAATGCTGTCACTTCAACAGATTGATGACCTCCCACAATAACAACGTGCTCCTTCGTTATTTACTATCAAAAAATTTTAAAACGGGACATGTAAGAAAGCATAAATCATTTAATGCAACGTTCAAGATAACATATGTATATATATGACAAGCCAATATGAAAGCATTATTCAATATATTATGGAAAAAAATACTGTATATAGCAAACACTTTAAAAATAACTGTTTTGATCTAGACAGGGATTTCTCAAATGCTTGATGATTTCTTAGAAAAGAACTTAAGTACCTGATAAGCATAACATCCAACTGCTTACAAGATATCAAAAAAGAGGTGACATTAACCAGGATGATACATTCAAGGTAGCAGTGCAGGTCTAGATATGGTAATTTCTGGTCTGGAGGAAATTACTACTAACATTTACATTTCATGTAGAAATGGCATAAATTTATAGGGTCACCAACTCACGTGTAAAACAAATAGAGGACATTTTTCTTCTTAATTTAGTTCATGGGCCCCACTTCTGGTCAGGGAGAGAAACATATGTCAAATGAATGTCTTGGCCACTTGTAGCTAACACTCAGTCCCTTTTGTCAGAATTCTAACCACACCCCTACCTTGTCTCTTGAAGCCTGAATGACAACGTTTTGTGAAGCCCAGGAAGGATGTATGGGCAGAAAAAGGAGCCTAATATATTCTGCCCTCATTGTGCCTGAGGCAATGTCTATCCTTGTTTCATCTGATGCAACGATGATCCCATCAGGGTTTCCAGGTGATAGGTTCAGGACTTCGTCATCCTGACCATGGAGATTCTGCCAGGTCAATACACTTCTCATCTGCTTCTCTGCCACTGGAGCCCAGGCTGGCATGTACGTCTGTGAGATTTTTCTTTAGCTGCAGGACCACACACTATTACCATTGAATCTTTTAGATGCCATTTTGGACAAACAGATTTCCCTGAAGCATGCAGTCTTCCTGACTACCTCCTGGGAATTGAAACACACCTGGCTTCTATCTGGTGTCCTTCAACTGCCTTGCCAGACAAGCCGTGGCCACACCAGGCTTTTCCCAGTGAACCTTGTACGAATGAACTTCTTTGGCAAGGAAAAAAAGAGTTCTTATATAATTATGCATTCTTGTCCTTTCTATAATTTATTCATTCAACCTTCCAGCCTTCCAGGCTCCTATTTAAAGCCAGGTTTTTGAATTCTACTCAATGTCTGAACCTTGCAATTAAAAGCCATAGTTTTAAAGATATATATCTATGCTATTGATTTAAAAATATCTATTTAAGCACTCAAAAGCCAACCAATTAATCCTTCCTTTTTTCTATACCATACTTAGCCTGAGAGCTGTTCATTTGGAAAGCCCTAGATTCTATTTAAAAGGGATGTGGAGAGCAGAAATAAAAGGAATTGAAAAATCAAGCATGCATACTTAAATGTCAAAATATTGCCCCCTTATAGCTTAACAGTGTACAAAACAGAGGGCCTTAGCACATGCTGTTCCTTCTGCTTGAAGTGTCCTCATGCATTTTGCCACCTGAGAACTATCATTCAGCTTCTGAATGCCTGTCGTTTTCTTTGAGAGGTATTTCCAGACCCTCCACCCCCAGGATAAACCAGTGCTACTTGCTCTCCTTTCTAATTAGGCTCTACCCCCATTTTGTAGCTATACATCTAGATTTTCAGTTATCTAATACCCCTCCCAACCATACTACATATCAGCTGTAAGAGTGTGAGCCCTTTTCTGTTTTGGGCAATGCTGAATCCCCAACACTGTACATAGTTCTGGAACATAGAAGAACAGTAAATATCTGTTGTAAAGGACTATTTCATTGATTCCTATTACACACCTTGGATGTTAATAAAGCAAATATTACCTCCAGTTGAAAATGGAGGTCTTGGCCAAGCGTGGTGGCCCCAGCACTCTGGGAGACCCAAGTGGGTGGATCGCCTAAGCTTATGGGTTTGAGACCAGCCTGAGCCAGAGAGAGACTCCCGTCCCTAACAATAGCCAGGTGTTATGCCAGGTGCCTATAGTCCCAGCTATTTGGGAGACTGAGATAAGTGGATTGCTTGAGCCCAAGAGTTTGAGATTGCAGTGAGCTATGATGTCATGGCAATCCATCCAGGGCAACAAAGTAAGACTGTCTCCCCAAAAAGCAAACAAACAAAAAAAAGGTAGGTCTCTTAGCTAATATATACAAAACAGCGTGCACCATAACTTAAAGGTGCCTCATAGATATGGGATCTAAACTTGGTCCTGCAAACTCTAGGACACTGCTCAGTCTTTTACGTAACATCATTGTCCATTGTCATCTTTAATAATGTTCTGAAATCTCCTTTATAAAGAAGTCTTAGAAAACACATATGTAACAAGTTAAAGCATCATTCTTAGTAACAAAAAGCAGCATGGTTTAACAGAAGAAAAATAAGACAGGGTTTAGCTTTGAATGGAAATAATATGTGACACCCAAGTTTGTAAACTGCATGATAGTTATTATTATAGTAGCACTTCCAATGGGAGTAAGAAAAAGTTTTACAAGGAAAAAGTCAAAATATCTAGTCTGTCTGGAAGTTACTTATAAAAATATCAAATGTAAAATAACAAGATTTTGTAGTCTTCTTTTTAAGAAGGTACAAATTGGCCCTTTATCTATAGATGCAAATGCAGCTAGCCTATTTTCAGATCAGCCAGCTCACAAGCCCTTTAAAACAAGTAGGGTGCTAAAGCATTTATAGGCATTTGGCAAAAAAATGCCTGAGTCAGGGTTGTCTAACCCACAGCCTGCAGGGTGTGTGTGGCCCAGGATGGCTCTGAATATAGCCTAACACAAAATCATAAACTTATTTATGAAATATTTCTGTGATTTTTTGGGTGGAATTCCATTGTGCAGTTCTCAACATGAACTTTGCAGAGGACAACACAGTGTGGCAATGTTCAACATTACATAAAATAGACACATGTAAGTAAGCTCTTGCTATTTGCACGCATGTGTAGCTTCGGTTTCACGGCAGTGTGCAGCAGGAAGTCAAATTGCCACCATCAGATGTTGCATGGACTCTTGGTGAAGTAGCGACTATGAATGATGTTTCAACCTAGCATTGCAATATTAGGCATTCACTGTTATTTAGAAGTCAGGTGAGCATTCCTATTAGATTATTAAAGATACTTCCACGTGTAGATATTGCCTATGGATCGATCTCTGCACCTGGAAGTTGGTCCCCCTCCACTTCTCACATCAGCAGTGGAGATGTGGAAGGGACCAAATCTTGCTTTCTACTTCCCTATCAGTTAATTTTCATAATAAAAGTAAATACACTCCCTTATCTACTATTCTTTCTTTTTCCCAGCCCAGCATGGCTTCTACAACTCCCCCCCCCCAAAAAAAAAGAAAGAAAAAAATGAAAAAAAACTTAAAGAAAGAAAAATTATGCATAAATGAAGATTATTTAATGAAAAGTGAACAGATGACTAGTTTTTTTCTAGAAGCAAATAGTAAGGCACTGTGCTGAATTTGTGAGGAATTTGTGCACATTTTCCAAGACTGTAATTGGAAAAGGCATTATATGCAAAAACATGCTGCCAAATTTGATGCGTTTGAAGGATTGTGTTTTAAGGACAAAATAGCAGAACTGAATGAAAGTCAGTCTTATCAACAATTTTTTTTTAAGTTACAACTCAGAAGGATTCCATTGTAAAAGCTAGTTATGTGGAAGCATATTTAATATCAAAAAATTAAAACCATTTACTAATGGTGATGTTATTACACAATATATGGAAAGCATGGCAGATATAATTTGCTCTGGAAAAAAAAGAGGGTATTTCTAAAATACTTCTCATCATAGCCAGACAAATTAAAGAAATTGAAAAATGCTGCTAATTTTACATTTTATGCTTTGGTGATGGATGACAGCACTAACCCTACAAATACAGCTCCACCTGCCATTTTTACTAGAGGTATTGAGGATGAATATAATGTCACTGAAAAAATGGCTTCCTTAGTGCCACTTTAATTGTGTCTTAACTTAGACACAACTAAATCAATAGATTTATGCAAAGCCAAAAAAAATGTTAAAGCAATTTTCTTTGTTCATTATCAACATGCCTTGTTTATTTATTGATGGTGCCACAGCAATGATAGCAAAAGAGAAGTACTTGCAAAATTAATAGAGTACAATACAATTGTCACCCAAAACTCACATGTGATAAAGTATCATTGCATCAAGAAAATTTATGCATAATTACTTTAAAAATGGATGTCATGAAAATTTTAATCAAGACTGTGAATTTCATAAAAGCCAAAGGATTGAATTATTACCACGTCTAGGAATTCTTTAAAAGTAGTGATGCTAAGGGGGTGGAGGCAAGATGGCTGATTGGAGCCAGCTTTCCACAGAGGCTCACGTCCAGAAGGAGAGTTAAAGGACAGAAGTTTAGGAAGAAAGCCAATCGTTTAGATCTGAGCCAAGAGAAAAGTTTGAAGAATGCACATCAACCCTGCTGAGGTGAGCTGTGACCTCAAGGATATAAACAAAAGGTACAAAATCCATAGCCAGGCATTGAGGTAGGCACCTGTAGTCCCAGCTACTCAGGAGGCTGAAGCAAGAGAATCGCCTAAGCCCAGGAGTTGGAGGTTGCTGTGAGCTGTTTGATGCCACAGCACTCTACCAAGGGTGATAAGTGAGACTCTGTCTCTACAAAAAAAAAAAAAGGTACAAAATCCATCACCAAGCGGATCGGAGTCCCCTCCCCCATGAGAACAGCTCGCCGTACACTCCATACAAACAAGTAAGCAGAGTTCAAATATCCTCCCAGTTTATCCCATGGTAAAGACCCTCTAAAAACCAGACCTTCTTCCCCTACTAGGGTAACAGCACTCTCCTGCCAGGCATAATACTGTACATATTCTCTGCCTGCAATTTTGAACTCCCAGCAATCCCCTCCACTCTCACCCCAAGGTCCAGAAGTCTATCCCCTGTGAAGTCCAGATTCTTGGGCATTTTCTCGAGGGGTGTGGATGGGGCATGGGCTGTTGCTGATCTGTGCTGAGTCTCTGGCACAGGAGAAAGGAGAGGACGGTCAACTGAGAGGGAACTGTATGGGAGTGGCGGTGCCCTGAGGCACAGAGCAGCAGCGGGAACAATAGGGCTCACACCCCTAGGGATATTTTGAAAGTACACTCCCAGTCTCTCTGGGAAACGAGCGGAAGCCAGGCATCTTCTCCAGTGGCAGCCACTGGAGGAACAAATCTGGAATGGAAACAAAGACCCCGAGAGTAAAGGGTATGCCTGAGGTGGTACCAGCCTGGGCAGAGCGCGGGGACAAGAATAAGTGTGGGCAGAGACAGCAGACTCTCAGGGTGGAGCTGACCCAGAGTACTGTTTTACTGAGCTTCATACGCACCCGGCCCTCAAAAGCAGGCAGACAGTGGCTGGAACTGACAGCTAAGTGTGACTGCCTCTGCCCTAATACAAACTGCAGCAGCCGAGACTGGGCAGTAGTACAGACAGGCCTGAGTTGCTCAAACAGCATCTGATCCACAGGGGAATATAGCCATTACACAAACAAATTCTGTGACGTTGTTCTGTTCTGTCAACAACATCAATCAGGGGCAGGGCTGGAACTGAGTGAACCATCCAAAACCCCATTAAGCACCCAAGGTTGTCAGGCCTCACCTACCCGGCTGGATAGTGGCAGAGAGTGGAAGCCTGGCTGAGGAGACATAGATCTCTCTGTGACTCAGGCAGGTACAAACCCCTGGAGCATCTGCTTTTTGGAGGGAAGTGGATCACAGCCCTGTGGGGTTACCAGTGACTGGGTATGACAGAGGTGCAAGGTGGGTAATGAGGCACCAACATTCCTAGACTAATTTATTTGCTGGGTGGGTACCTTCTGAACTCACAGAATACTGGAGCGAGTCATACTTGAGCTGCCAGCAGACCCCTGCTATCTAGTTGCTGGAGACATTTTGAACTCTCCCACCTCAGACTGGTGCTGACTGGGACAACTGATTTGGACTTCTTGAATTGGGCCAATCATGCGAGGACTATCCAAAGTGGTACCCTGGGTGTGTGGTTGTGGGAAGGTTTGATTTTCCTTTTCCAATTGTTGCCTGTGTGGGTTGGGGGGCCTTATTTGCTGGTATTTCTCCACAGCTGAGACTTCAACCCAGAGTAACTGATTCACTAGGGTAAGACAGAGACCAGCTGAAAATAAGGCAGAGCCACTTAGCCCCACCACACCAAGAAGGTCCCCAGTCTCTCAGGCTGTAACAGTATACGAGTCCCTGGCAAACCTCTAAGGGAAAAGGTACAGACACCAGTCACAGCTTTTGGGCAAAGGACTGGCCAATCACTACTCCTGGAGCCCCCAACCCAACTGCTGCTTATCTGCTCATCTAGCCAAACGGTGTAAAATAATCATGGGGCTGACTCAGTGGAAAAACGCCAGTAACATGAATAACCAGAATAGACTAACCCCCCCAAGGAACGATATAGCAAACACAACTGAAGATCCCATTCATAAACAGATGGCTGAGACGTCAGAAACCGAATTCTTATTTGGATTGCAAATAAGATCAACAGAATAGAGGAAAAGTTGGAATTAGAAATTCAAGGAGCATTTCCAAAGTAGTCTGAAGAATTCAACAAATTTAAAGACAAAATCACCAAAGATTTTTGACACATTGAGAACAGAATTTGCAGCCCTCAAAGATCTGAGAAATACAGTAGAATCCCTGAGTAACAGAATTGAGCAAGCAGAAGAAAGGGTTTCTGACATTGAAGACAAAGCTTTTGAACGCTCCCAAACTCTCAAAGAGGAAGAGAAATGAAAAGCAAAAACCGATCATTCTCTCAGAGAGCTCTGGGATAATTTGAAGAAAAGCAATATTTGCCTTTTAGGGATCCCTGAAAGCGACAAAGTGACTTCACAAGGCACAGAGGCTCTTCTTCATGAGATTATGAAAGAGAACTTTACAGACATGACAAGAGATTCTGAAATTCAGGTACCACACAGTTCCAGAACCCCAGCACCACTCTATCCAAATAAGACATCCCTCAGGTACATCATAATTAACTTCACTAAATTTAATATGAAGGAAAAAATTCTGAAAGCAGCCAGACGTAAGAAAACCATAACCTACAAGGGGAAGAATATTAGAATAACTGCAGATCTCTCTGCTGAAAACTTTCAAGCTAGAAGAGGGTGGTCATCAGCTTTTAAACTCCTAAAACAAAATAACTTTCAACCCAGGATCCTGTATCCAGCTAAACTGAGTTTCATTCATGATGGAGAAATTAAATATTTTCATGACATCCACATGTAGAAGAAATTTTCAATAACTAAACCAGCTCTACAGGATATTCTCAGACCTATCCTCCGTACTGACCAGCTCAATCCTCAACCACAAAAGTAAACTCACTCAGAAACTTTTGGTCAAATTCCAACTTCCACAGTGATGAAAGGATTAAAAATGTCCACTGGACTATCAAAAAACTTGATACCCAAAGTTCTACCAGGCTTATCAATATTCTCAATTAATGTGAATGGCTTAAATTGTCCTCTAAAGAGCCGCAGGTTGGCTGACTGGATAAAAAACCTCATGCCCGATATCTGTTGCATACAAGAATCTCATCTTACCTTAAAAGATAAATATAGACTCAAGGTGAAGGGATGTTCATCTATATTCCAGGCAAATGGAAAGCAGAAAAAAGCAGGTGTTGCAATCTTATTTGCAGATATAATAGGCTTTAAACCAACAAAAGTAAGGAAGGATAAAGATGGACACTTCATATTTGTTAAGGGTAATACTCAATATGATAATATTTCAATTATTAATATCTATGCACCCAACCAGAATGCATCTCAATTTATAAGAGAAACTATAACAGACATGAGCAACTTGATTGCCTCCAGCTCCACAGTAGTCAGAGATTTTAACACTCCTTTGGCAGTGTTGGATAGATCCTCCAATAAGAAGCTAAGCAAAGAAATTTTAGATTTAATCTTAACCATTCAACATTTGGATTTAACAGACATATAGAGAACATTTCATCCTAACAAAACAGAATACACATTCTTCTCATCAGCCCACGGAACATACTCAAAAGTAGATAACATCCTAGGTCACGAGTCTAACCTCAGCAAATTTAAAAGAATAGAAATTATTCATTGCATCTTCTCGGACCATCATGGAATAAAAGTTGAACTCAGAAACAACTGGAATCTGCATACTCATACAAAAACATGGAAGGTAAATAACCTTATGCTGAAGGATAGATGGATAATAGATGATATTAAGAAGGAAATTACTAAATTTTTGGAACAAAACAACAATGAAGACATGAATTATCAGAACCTCTGGGATACCACAAAGGCAGTCCTAAGAGGGAAATTTATAGCACTGCAAGCCTTCCTCCAGAGAATGGAAAGAGAGAAAGTTAACAACTTAATGAGACATCTCAAGCAACTGGAAAAGGAAGAACATTCCAACCCCGAACCCAGCAGAAGAAAAGAAATAACCAAAATCAGAGCAGAATTAAATGAAATTAAAAACAAAAGAATTATACAACAGATCAACAAATCAAAAAGTTGGTTCTTTGAAAATAGATAAACCTTTGGCAGCCTACTCAGGAAAAAAAGAGTAAAATCTCTAATTTCATCAACCAGAAATGGTAAAGACGAAATAACAACAAACTCCTCAGAAATTCAAAGACCTTAATGAATATTACAAGAAATTATAGAAATATAAAGATCTGAGGAAATTGACCAATACTTGGAAGCATGCCACCTTCCAAAACTTAGTCAGAATGAAGTGTAAATGCTGAACATACCTATATCAAGTTATGAAATAGCATCAACTATACAAAATCTCCCTAAAAAGAAAAGCCCAGGAAGAGATGGCTTCACACAAGAGTTCTACCAAATCTCTAAAGGGGAACTAATACCTATATTATCAAACTTTTCCAAAATATAGAAAAAGAAGGAATACTACCGAACACATTCTATGAAGCAAACATCACCTTGATCCCCAAACCAGGAATAGACCCAACAAGAAAAGAAAACTATAGACCAATATCACTAATGAATATTGATGCAAAAATATTTAACAAGATCCTAAATCAGAATTCAGCAACACATCAAACAAATTATACACCATGACCAAGTGGGTTTTATCTCAGGGTCTCAAGGCTGGTTCAATATATGTAAATCTGTAAATATAATTCAGCACATAAACAAATTATAAAAACAAAGATCATATGATTCTCTCAATTAATGCACAAAAAGCTTCTGATAATATCCAGCATCCCTTCATCATCAGAACATTTAAGAAAATTGGTATAGAAGGGACATTTCTTAAACTGATAGAGGCTATCTACAGCAAACCTACAGACAATAACATATTGAATGGAGTTAAATTAAAATCATTTACACTCAGACCAGGAACCAGGCAAGGTTGCCCATTGTCTCCACTGTTCTTTAACATTGTAATGGAAATTTTAGCCATTGCAATTAGGGAAGAAAAGGAGATCAAGGGTCAGAAGCGATCAAACTTTCACTCTTTGCAGATGATATGACTGTATATCTGGAAAACACCAAGGATTCTACTACAAAACTCTTAGAAGTGATTAAGGAAATACAGCAGTGTCTCAGGTTACAAAATCAATACTCATAAATCTGTAGCCTTTATATATACCAACAATAGCCAAGCTGAAAAACAGTCAAGGACTCTATTCTGTTCACAGTAATGCCGAAGAAGATGAAATATTGGGAGTTTACCTAATAAAGGACGTGAAGATCTCTATAAAGAGAACTATGAGACTCTAAGAAAAGAAATAGCTGTTAATAAGATGTTAACAAATGGAGAAACACACCATGCTCATGACTGGGAAGAATTAACATTGTTAAAATGTCCATACTACCCAAGGCAATATATAATGTTACTACAATCCCTGTTATAGTTCCATTGTCATACTTTAAAAACTCAAAAAAATAATACTTCACTTTATGTGGAATCAGAAAAAAACCTCAAATAGCCAAGACATTACTCAGAAATAAAAAGAAAGCAGGAGGAATCATGCTATCAGACTTCAGACTATACTATAAATTGATAGTGATCAAAACAGCATGGTACTGGTACAAAAACAGAGAGGTGAATGTATGGAACAGAATAGAGAACCAAAGATGATCCCAGCTACTTACCGTTATTTGATCTTAGATATGCCAATTAAAAACATTCAATGGGAAAAAGATTCCCTATTTAACAAATGGTGCAGGGCGAACTGGCTGGTGACCTGTAGAAGATTGAAACTGGACCCACACCTTTCACCATTAACTAAGATAGACTCTCACTGGATTAAAGATTTAAACTTAAGACATGAAACTATAAAATTACTAGAAGAAAGTGCAGGGAAAACTCTTCAAGGAATTGGCCTGAGTGAAAATTTCATGAGGAGGACCCCCGGGGCAATTAAAGCAGCATCAAAAATACACTACTGGGACCTGATGAAACTAAAAAGCTTCTGCACAGCCAAGAACACAGTAAGTAAAGCAAGCAGACAGCCCTTAGAATGGGAGAAGATATTTATAGGTTATGTCTTCAACAAAGGTTTAATAACCAGAATCCACAGAGAACTCAAACGTATTAGCAAGAAAAGAACAAGGGATCCCATCTCAGGATGGGCAAGGGACTTGAAGAGAAACTTCTCTGAAGAAGACAGGTGCACAGCCTACAGACACATGAAAAAATGCTCATCATCCTTAATCATCAGAGAAATGCAAATCAAAACTACTTTGAGATATCATCTAACTCCCAGTAAGATTAGCCCACATCACAAAATCCCAAAGCCAGAGATGTTGGTGTGGATGTGGAGAAAAGGCAACACTTCTACATTGCTGGTGGGAATGCAAACTAATATGTTCCTTTTGGAAAGATGTTTGGAGAATACTTAGAGATCTAAAAATAGACCTGCCATTCAATCTGATAATTCCTCTACTAGGTATGTATTCGGAAGACCAATACTAACATTATAACAAAGATATTTGTACCTGAATGTTTATTGCAAACCATTTCATAATTGCTAAGTCATGTAAGAAACCCAAGTGCCCATTGACCCATGAATGGATTAATAAATTGTGGTACATGTACACCAAGAAATATAATGCAGCCTTAAAGAAAGATGGAGACTTCACCTCTTTCATGTTTACATGGATGGACCTGGAACATATTCTTCTTAGCAGAGTATTCAAGAATGGAGGAAAAAGTATCCAATGTACTCAGCCCTACTATGAAACTAATTTATATCTTTCATATGAAAGCTATTACCCAATTATAACACAAGAATATGGGGAAAGGGGCAAGGAAGGGGAGGGGAGGGGGGGAGAAAGGGTGGAGGGAGGGTGATTGGTGGGGTCACACCTATGGTGCATCTTAGAAGGGTACAGGTGAAACTTACTAAATGTAGAATAACTGCACAGTTTCCCAGTTAGCACAATAACTGGGAAAATACTATGAAGGCTATGTTAACCAGTTTGATGAAAATATTTCAAATTGTATATAAATCCAGCACATTGTACCCCATGACTGCATTAATGTACACACCTATGATTACAAAACAAAAAATCTAAAAGCCTATGCTCATCAAGGTAAGGATGCCTTCATAGCTGAGTGTGGGAATGTGCAACTCAGCTTTATCCAAGGGTTGTAGATAAAGTTGAACACATTAGTTTGGAAGTATAGTAAGATCCTTGCTTTTGGTAAAAATTAAGTAATTTTCTTAGCTTATACCTTCTTTTCTTTGAAGTTTAAATTATTTGGAAGAACTTCAAGGTTAGTCCCTTTACCCCAGAGTCCATGCAAATACTTCAAATGCATTTGTCTATTCAATGTCAGTTTTTAAAGAATTGATGAATTCCTGAAAAGCACAAAGAACAAACTCATCAGCCAAACTTCTCTTCCAAACACACTTCTCTTCCAAAAGCACAAAGAACAAACTCATCAGCCAAACTTCTCTTCTCTATGGTGGTGGTATTATATTGAAATAAATTTAAATTATTTTTAATTTTGTAAAATTAAACTGAATTTAATAAAAATCTCCTGGGACTTACATTATATATATTTTATGTTGTTGTAACAATAATTGATCTTCAGTGTACCAAAGACAACTATGTGTTCATGATGTACCAAGTATTCCCTTGTGATATCTACTAAAGGGATATCTACTAATTTGTCCTTAGAATAGCAGATTTTTTGAGAGGTTATCACAATTCACAAAAGACATTCAGATTTCTATTGCAAGGTTAAACAACATTTAATTTATAATTGGACTCCAAGGCTTTTTTGTATGCTAGTGAGCATTTTGAACTCTTCTAGGCTCTTCTAAAAATAGAAATTCTTTTTTTTTCTTTGTTTTTTTGTTTGAGAGAGAGTCTCACTCTGTCACCCTCAGTAGAGTACTATGGCATGACAGCTCACAGCAACCTCAAACTCTTGGGCTTAAACAATTCTCATGCCTCAGCCTCCTGAGTAGCTGGGACTATAGGCACCCACCACAACATCTAGCTATTTTTTGTTGCAGTTGCCACTGCTGTTTTAGCTGGCCTGGGCCCGGTTCCAACCTGTCATCCTTGGTATATGGGGCTGGCGCCCTATTCACTAAGCCACAGGCGCCACCCTAAAAATAGAAATTCTTGTTCAAATCTCTAAACAATTCTTTCCCTTTGTC
Source organism: Perodicticus potto (assembly GCA_963574655.1). Lineage (NCBI taxonomy): Eukaryota > Metazoa > Chordata > Mammalia > Primates > Lorisidae > Perodicticus > Perodicticus potto. The sequence continues at coordinate 93,918 of CAUYRH010006467.1, forward strand.
ATTACAGTAGGAAGTAAACTACACATTTTAGCTCAACATTTTCCATTGGAAATAATTGGCACTAGATGGTTTTTCTTTCATTTCTCCTATCAAATCCCATTATTTGTTCATTCTACTTCTTCTCTGGCTTCTCTTTCAACATTCAATTATTAGGAATTTGTCTCAGTAATTACATTACATGTTGGTAACATTGTAGGAAATGTTAGAACTGACGTTTCCCTCTTTCATGAAGTTTACAATCTAGCTGATAAATTTTAACCATAAGGTTTTGAGATCGTGTCCAGAATGTATTACAAAGACATGTAACAGAGTGTCAAATACAAATCAGGATACTTGTTTACAGAAATAGAATTTGGAGGGTATTTAGGAGCTCAGAGTATCTTAGAGAAAACTGGAGAACCAGGCTCTCATAAGAACAAAGGGAGGGAGGGCACAGCCAACTTTCCGCCACAGAGACTGTCTTCTCAGAGTGCCTGCGTTGTCTGACTCTGAGGGTTCTTTTTAAACCACCTGCGGGATGCTATAACACTGACTCACTCCATCAGGATTCAAAGCCCTGCGGAAAGTATAACTTTACCTTAATGGCCCAAGGAGCTGGAGAGCATTTTATGTCAATTTTATCCTCATATTATGTTTCAGAAAGATGAGGTAGAAGGTGCAAGTAAGTTTGCTGAGGTCACACAGAAAGTGGCACAGCCTCTCACTCCCCTGGGGTCCCATCTGAGTGATGTTTGGAGTCTAGTGAACCAATTTGAGGAGAGAGAATGTCTGACTACCTTGTTTTCCTTAGTGAGAGGTGGACTTCTGCTTCCCACAAATCTTCGATTTCCTTCCTGTTGGGTGTTTGAACACAGATCAGCCAGAATGAAAATGAACAGTGTTCATCAGTCAGATGGAGAGATGGCACTCTATACGCGTTCCCAGGGCTCTCAGCAGTGGGGGACACGCGTGTCTCGTATATGAGTCATTCATCTCCAACCGCCTTCTTTATCTCACACTTCATCAGTTCTGCTATGTCTTTACTTTCTCCAAGAAGAGCTTTCTCTACCCGACAGAGGCTGCTTCTGTGCAGCCCTTGTGCCCTCTTATAATCTCTCTTTCTCTCTCTTCTTGATTAAAGAAAGAACTCTGGTTTTTAATAGTTTTGATCATTAAAATAGTTTAAACCTGCATAGCCATCATTTCAAAAATAATTATTTAATGTTCCCTAATTTACTGTACACAACCTACCTCGTCTTGGGACACAGAAGCCAGCGAGGTGAGTTTGGAGCAGTCCAGTGCAGTCCCCTCAGCCAGGAGTCCAGTTTCATTGGCCTGTTTATTTTTTTCTTTAATCATTCAGTTCACCGAAGTATATTTGGATACTTGGCACGGTCTGGCTCTGGTGCTGAGGGGATCTGCACCTGGAGGAGCGCGCAGCCTGACTCCAGTCCTGTTCCTTGCTTTCCCTTCTCCAGGCGGCCAGATTCCTCCAAGTCTTTCAATGTCTCAGTATTTCTTCCTGAGTATAGAGACCTGGTCTTTTTTTCTTTCTGTCTTTCTTTCTTTCTTTTCTTTTTTTTTTCTTTTCTTTTTTTTTTTTTTTTTTTGCAGTTTCTGGATGGCGCTGGGTTTGAACCTACCACCTCCGGCATATGGAGCCGGCGCTCTACTCCTTTGAGCCACAGGCGCCGCCGAGACCTGGGGTCTTTTAGAGGACGGGGTGAAGCCCAGCGGAGAGCTCGAGAAGACTGGGCCATCGCTGCCTCCTTATACTGCTTCTTACAATACCCAGCCACTTGGTTTCTGCATTTAAAAAACAAAAGCAATCAAGTGAGAAAAAAATCATATCTTTCATTTTTAACTTAGGAAATGCAAGTTAAATGATTTTATTCACGTCGCAATAATTGCTATTGTTATACAAATAGGAGTCATAGAAAGAACGTAATCCACAGGGTAAAGAATTAGAACCGGAGACATTAAAACAAAGTTATAAAAACATATCAGTTATAAATATAAATATAAACATTTTCAAGTCACCACTTATAAGGTAGACAATGCTAAATTGAATAGTTATTTTTAGTGGGAAATGCAAGAATAGTGCCTGTCATATATGAAGGTCCTCAGTAAATACTCGCTGAATGAACAAACTGTGTTGCACTTAAAGTTTCGGTAATATGAGATAATAAGATGATATAATACTAATTAGAAAAGTTCAAATAAAATCATACTGTAAACTTATTATGAAAAACAACATAACAATATTAATTTCAGATCAAATGGAAAGTAAGGTAAAGTAAAAAAAAAAGTAAAATGAACATTTACATGAAAAAACAATACTTGGAAATATTTTAGCTTCAAATTATATGAAATCAAATGTTGAAAAAGAAAGGTCTTAGGTTCTTTTATTGGCTACTTGAAACTTCTCAGATTAAAACATATAAATATTGATTATTGTAGGCCTGATAAAATGTAAATACTAAAAAATACAATCGTTATTCTTATATTCCATAGTATACATTGACCACATTTTCTTTATCCACTTGTGAATTCATGGACACCTCTTTGCAATGTGTATGTGGCTTCCACCTCTCTGCAGTTGTGAATTGTGCTGCAATCAACATTTGATTCCAGGTGTATTTTTGATAAAATGACTCTATTCCCATGAGTAGATACTCAGCAGTGGGATTCCTGGATGGAATAGTAACTCTATGTTTAATTCTTTGAGAAATTGTCATACTGTTTTCCGGAGAAGTTGCATTAGTTTGAAGTCACATAAACAGAATATAAATGTTCCTTTCTCTTTGCATCATGCCAGCTATGATTTTGTTTTTGACATTTTAATAATGGCCATTCTGGTTGGGTTAAGGTGTATGTCTTTGTAGTTTTAACTTCCATTTCTCTGATGATAACTGATGCTGTACATTTTTGCATATGTTTGTTGGCCACTTGCTCATCTTCTTTTGAAAAGCTTCTGTTTAGTTCTTTTGCTCATTTTTTTAATGGGACTGTTTGCTTTTTCTTGGTAATTTGTTTGGGTTCTTTGTAAGTTAGTTTTTGTGAGATGTATAATATGTGAATTTTTCTTCCCATTCTATACATTGTCCTATGTTGATTATTTCCTATGCTGCTGAAGAATCTTTTTAATTTAATTAAATCTCATTTATTTATTTTTGTTATTACTGTATTTGCCTTTAGAGTATAAGCCTTAAATTCTTTCCTTAGGCTAATGTCTAGAAGAGTTTTTAGTACATTCTCTTCTAGAATTTGTATGGTTTCATACCTTACATTTAAATTTTTAATCCATTTTGAATTAATTTTTGTACATAATGAAAGATATAGGTCCTGTTCCATTCTTCTGTATGTGGCTATCCAATTCTCCCAGCACCACTTATTGAATAAGAATTTTTTTCAACAGTGTACATTGCTATCTGCTTTGTTGAAGATCAGTTGGCTGTACATCGATGGTTTTATAGCTGGGTTCTCTGTCCAGTTCCATTGGTCTGTGTGTCTATTTCTGAGATTTTTCTCAGAAAAAGTATTTTAAGTATATTCTTAGGTATTTTGTTTTCTTTGTAGCTATTGTCCGGTGTTTGATTCTCAGCTGTTATCAGTATATATTGACAGAAATGCTACTGATTTGTGTACATTGATTTTGTAAACTGAGACTTTGCTAAAATAATCAATCAATTATAGTAGTCTTTTGGTGGAATCTTTAGGGTTTTCTAGATACTAGATAATATTGTCAACAGAGATAATTAGACCTTTTCTTTCTTAATTTTAATTTCTTTTATTTTTTTCTCATGTCTGATTGCTGTGGCTCAAAACTTCCAGCACCATGTTGAATAGCAGTGGTGAAAACAGCCAACCTCAACCTTCCTCAGTTTCTCAGGAGAGTGTTTTCAATTTCCCCCGTTCAATATGGTGTTGGCTGTGGGTTTGTAATATGTGTCTTTTATAATTTTGAGATGTGTTCCTTCAATGCCTACTTTGTTCAGGGTTTTTATCAAGAATAGTGTTGAATTTTATCAAATCTTTATTCTGCATCTTTTGAGGTGATCAGGTGTTTTTGCTTCTCTTTGGGTGGAAAATAACATTTATTGATTTGGGTATGTTAAACCATATTTGCATCCCTGGGATGACACCACTTGAACATGGCAAATTATCTTTTGAGATGTGCTATTGAATTATGTTTACTAGTATTTTGATGGAGATTTTTATATCTGTGTTCATGAGGAATATTGGGAATATTGTTCTGTAGTTGTGTGTGTGTGTGTGTGTGTGTGTGTGTGTGTGTGCGTGTTTTCTTTCTTCTTTCCTGGCTTTGGTATCAAGGTGATATTGGCTTCATAGAGGGATTAGATTCCCACCTTTTCTTTGTTATGAAACAATTTCTGTAGAAGAGTTTTCCTTGCAGATCTGGTAGAATTTGGTTGTGATTCCATCTTTCCCAGGGCTTTTTTTGGGAGTTTTTTTTTTAAATTTATTTTGTTTTATTTTTTATTACTGCTTCCCTCTCACTGCTCATTACATCTTTTAAGGATTTCTATTACTTTTGGATTCAGACCTGAGATGTTGAGTATTTCTGGGAATTTGTCCATTTTCTTTAGGTTTTTCAGTGTACGTGCATAGAGTTTTACATAGTACTCACAGACTACATTTTATGCTTTTGCAGTATCAGTTGCTATGGGTCCTTTCTCATTTCTGATTAAGCTTATTTGAATCATTTCTTTTCTATTTCTTGTTAATCTGGCTACTAAACTAAGGATATTGTTTACATTCAAAGAACCATTTTTTTAATCCTATGATTGGCTTTTTTTTGAGACAGAATCTCAGCTGTCACCCTGGGTAGAGTGCTGTGGTGTCACAGCTCCCCTCAACCTCAAACTTTTGGGCTTAAGCAATTCTCTTGCCTCAGCCTCTTAAGTAGCTGGGACTACAGGTGCCTGCCACACCGCCTGGCTATTTTATTTTGTTGTTTTTGGTGGTGGTATTGTTGCAGTTGTCACTGTTGTTTTTAGCTGGCCTGGGCCTGGTTCAAACCTGCCAGCCTTGGTGTATGTGGCCAGCGCCCTACCGACTGAGCTACGGGTGGCACCTGCCTTTTTGTTTTGATATTATTTAGCTTTTCTCTGACTTTGTTACTTCTTTTCTTCTGCTAACTTTCAGTTTAGTTTCTTTTTCTTTTTCTAATTCCTTGACATGTGACAGTAGGCTATTATTTTCTGATCTTTCTGTATTTCAATATTGATATTTAAGGCTATGTATGAATTTCTCTTCAGGGCCACTTTTATTGAAAGCGTGTGTCTCTTTTGTTGGTAAGTTAAAGAATTTTTTGATCTTCATCTTAATTCCATCATGAATCCATTTTTAATTTCCATGACTTTATGTAGATATGAGTATTTGCCTTGGAATTGATTTCTAGATTTATTGCACTGAGATCTAAGATTATACATAGTATGCCTTCAAATATTCTGAATTTGCTGAGACTTCGTTTGTGGCCTAAAATATGATCATTACTGGAAAATATCCCATGTGCTGATGAGAATAATGTATATTCAGTAATTTTGGAGTAGAATGTTCTGTAAATGTCTGGTGGGTCTATTTGTTCTAGAATTCCATTTAAGTATAGTGTACACTTTATTTTTAATGTATGAACTGCAATAAGCCAATATTCATTCAGGAAGATTATTGACAGTGAAAGGTCATTGCTATATATTTTTATAGATGAATGGGATAATCCTCTTTCTTGTCATAAAATATTCTATAACATGGTCCTTCCTATTGAATAACTCTCTTGAAATGTAAACCATATTCATTTTTGTCATTAAAATATATTGTTTCACTTTTGATTCTTGAATTTGAGGCCATTTATCTAGGATATCATTATCTGAAGAGTCATATCTTGTGATTTTTGTTGACAAGATCAGTCTTACCATCATCTTTAGAGATTAAGTTTTGTTATCTGCCTATTTAAATTTATATTCTGACATATCTAATTAGTTCCCCATCAAATGTATTTAAGGAAACTAAAAATAGCAATGGGAAACTTAAAAAAAAATGGCCTTTAATTTATTTTATACTTTAAAAAAGATAAGAGTTGCTTTCTCATTAAAAATTATTTGTAACTCCCAAATCAATAATGGTGGCATATTTGAAATCTTTTCAGAACATATATTTACCAGTGGAAAAATTCTGTTTAGAAATAAAATAACTAAAACAAAGCAAAAGAAATGCAAAGGTGCAATTCTACTATTTTTATTATTAAATTATTTTATGAATTTTTACTATGGTTAGAAGCAATTTATGAATAATAGTGGAATATTTTTAGGATATACAATACAAGAAACTTAAGCTACAGAAAAATGATACAAATATGCCTTATTTATCTTAGGTTTTAAAAATGCTATCATGTCATGTGAAGCCAGTTCGTCATTTTCAGGTATCCCTATAAGACAAATATTGGTTTTTTTCACGGCCAAGAACACAGTAAGTATAGCTAGCAGACAGCCCTCAGAATGGGAGAGAATATTTGCAGGTTATGCCTCCGAGAAAGGTTTAATAACCAGAATACACAGAGAACTCCAATGTATTAGCAAGAAAAGAGCAAGTGATCCCATCTCAGGATGGGCAAAAGATCTGAAGAGAAACTTCTCTAAAGATCAAAAATCACATCACAATAAAGATATCTGTAACAGAATGTTTCTTGCCGCCCAATTCATAATTGCTAAGTCGTGGAAGAAGCCCAAGTGCCCATCGACCCACAAATGGATTAATAAATTGTGGTACATGTATACCATGGAATACTATACAGCCTTAAAGAAAGATGGAGACTTTACCTCTTTCATGTTTACATGGATGGAGCTGGAACATATTCTGTTTAGCAAAGTATCTCAAGAATGGAAGAAAAAGTATCCAATGTACTCAGCCCTAACATGAAGCTAATTTATAGCTTTCACATAAAGGCTAAAACCCAATTATAGCACAAGAATACAGGGAAAAGGGCAAGGGAGGGGAGGGGAGGGGAGGGGAGGAGGGAGAATGGGTGGAGGGAGGGTAATTGGTGGGATCCCACCTATGGTGCATCTTGGAAGGGTACTGGTGAAACTTATTAAATGTAGAATATCAGTGTCTTCCTATAGTGATTAAGGAAATGCCATGAAGGCTATGTTTAACAGTTTGACCAATATATTTCAGATTGTATATGAAGTCAGCACATTGTGCCCCATGAT